>JAJONR010000518.1:0-17500 GCA_029582245.1 Solanum etuberosum
TCTCAAGAATGCTTCAATCGTTTTTTTCTCTTTTTTTTTCAAAATTTTTTTTTTTCATGTCACATTCTTTTGTTCTTTTTTTTTTGTTATGTCACATTCTTTTAAAGAGGGCTTTTTAAGCACTTTGTAGCTATTATTGATTACCTTTTCACTCAACCATCTCTTTTTCTTCAGAATTAACAATTAGAATAAGTCTATGCTATAATGCTCAAGGAAGGAAGGTACAAAAACTAGGGATTCAACAAAATAGTTAAAAGCAAAATATGGTTACCAACAAAAGGCTACAGGCTCAAAAGGGTTAACTAGTGATATAATATCTGAAAAGACTAAAATTTACAAGACAAATCAAAGAAAGCCTATCATCATCTCCTAAACAAAGCATCACTTTTTATTTCGCTTCAATAACATGCAGGAAAAGTTCTAGACTAAGATGCAAAACATGGAATAAACAAATTCTCACCACGCATGACACAAATATCAATCAAGATGGATCAATTCCACTTCTAAGAGAGACACAGTCATAACAAACTACAAAATAAAATAAGCTATATACAAAGTCACAACCATGAGCTTAGAGGTCAAAGAGTCTGCAATTTTTTTTTCCAATCAAGCATTCACAAGAAAGTACTACTCAAAAATTAGGCCTAAATAGCAAGTATCACACCACTCAAAAGGGTTTTTTCTTTTTTCTCAAAAAAATTTAAAATAAAACTTATTCCTAAAAAAATGAAAGACACTCGGTTCAAAGGGACTATCCTCGGAAAAAGAATCAAAAACAAAATCCAAGAAATCCATCCTAAAAAGAAAAGACTCAATAAAACAGTAAAAACAACCCCACACTTAAAAAGATGCTATGTCCCCAAAGCATCAAATAAAATTTAAAACAAGGGTTAGAAAAACTCCCTGAGGCCTTTAGGCCTAGCTAGTAACATGTTCTCTTAATTTTCATCAAGGATCGTACGCACCCCACACTTAAGCTCAAACATGCTCATTTGCTTCAAATTTTTGGGTATCAAGACTTCCCCTAATCTGCAAAAACAAGACCAAAAGAAAAAAAAGTGACACTAATAAAATAAGATAAGAAGTTACACTATAAATTGGGTTGCCTCCCAATAAGCGCCTAATTTAACGTCGCGACACAATACAAGTAAGTTCACAACTTTTCTTTCCACTTTGAACTTATGAATCGTACCTCTAACTTTACATCAACTTTTCTGCTCCTCTCTCGGGGCGGTGGTATAAAGATAAATGAACCAAGTAATATATGTCACATCTTGCACTTCTTGGACCTTAGGTGAGAAATGTCATTTTGTCTACGTGGACTTAAAATCTTTAGAATGTAGGGGCCTTGTTCTTCATCTATACACTCATACATTAGTTCAGATGACTCAACTTTCATGTCGCCATCTAAGCATAATATAGAAAAGTGTTTTGAATGAGATTCAAGTTGCCTCAACTCCAAAGAAGCATTATTTACAACATTCTCACTTTTGTACTCTTTCTAAACATCGATATTAAGGAATAAGTTATAGTTGAATGGTTGAAATTCCTCTTTTTGCTCCACTAGTTGGTCATCATCCACGACAATTGGTAATTGGGTTTCAGACGCCTCAATCTTTTTGTTCAAGTGAGCCTTTAAGTCATGAATATCTGAGCCAAATTGATCTATTTCTTGCGTGAGCTCAACTCTTCCTTTAGTTAGTTGAGTTGTCATGTATGTCAGACCATCACAGATAGAATCTTAGAACTTTTGAAGTTGAGTTTATTCTTGTAGCCAAGATTGACTCACTATCTCTATTTCTCCATAACTTTCTACTTGTTGGGCTTCAATCTCTTCTAATTTAACTTGGACTGTAATTTCTAATAGTATAGTGTCAAGCTTATCCAGCAGTTTCATGATTTTTGATTGCCTTTCCCCGCATTCAAATATTTGTTCCGTGATTTTTGAATTAACTTTGTCCAACATGTCCGTACATTCCATAAGTGAATTCACATTGCACGCCTCTTGTTTTGCATTCTCCACTTCATCGCCCCTGCCAACATCACAAATAACAGAAGAATCATAATAGGGGTTCAGGGGAAGGGAATAAGATTTGGGACAACCATTCCAATGAATATATTGACGACCACATATATGACATAAAGGACACTCGAAGCTTTTAAAGTACCCTAACCACAAACATTTTGTTCAACACGACATCTACGAATATGATTACCATGACCCTTGGACAACTGATTTGCAGCGTCTTTGGACCATGGTACTTTGTATAACCAAGAGCAAATAAGAGATATATATGATTACGAGACACCGAAGAGGTAAGAAATTTATTTATTTTTGAATTTTGCATATTCCTACTCCTTCCTATCCGTCTTTCTATCTCTTTCATTTATTATGCTCCTTTGTAATATCAGAGTTAACTGTTTGCCTTACAGATGATGCATGATACTGATAGATTGAGTTTTGTTATTCCTTTCCTTTCAGCAAGTACCTCCAGTCCTCCATCTGTTGGCATAAGTTCATCAGAGGAATGAAATATAGGCATTGATTGTAAATGAAATAAAGTTGTGTTTTTAATTTTGTTCCAAGTTATATGTGCTAAAATCGTAAGAGTTTCATACGAAACATTTGAATTTCCACTTATTTTGGAGATAGTGATGATATCAAGAAGCTTGAGGTGGAAAAGGTATTGTCATTAGTTATTAGTTTTTGCTTATTTTGATTTTTTGTGTTTTGGGTTACTGGAATCTTTGCTTATCTGCAAACTCAAAGGTTATCACTTTTTCTATATTAAGGGGTTTAATTGAACTGATTATTTTTTGCTCCAACTTTTCATACATATGTTACTCATTTAGACCTGATTCATACTAGATATGGAGTTCGCCTAAAAGCTCTAGCCCTATTTGTAGTGTTATATTGCAATGTTGAAGAAAGTTTTGGAACAGATTGGAGTGCCCTGCCTAACTTCATGGCTCAGAGGAAACAAAAAGAAAAATGGAGGAGAAACCAGAGCTGAAGATCTATGTAATTTCATGACGACTCTAAATTACCTGTAAGACCAGATGTATCAGAAAAGAGGCTCAATGGACTAGACTTGATTTATCACATTTTTCAAAAGCAGACTTGTAAACATTGATGATATAGAAAAGACCTCTTTTTATTTTCTCTGTAAGCAAATGTTGCACTGTTATGCCTATGTGTGTGTTGTGTATCTCAGAATAGTTCTCAGCACTTTCCCTTTTCTCTTTTGCTGATTTAGGAGAATAGTTATGTTACCTTTTTTTTTCTACTGTTTGAACTCAGTGGTGACAGTTGTTAACATTTTTATTAGTCAAAGTTCTTATAATAATGTAAAAAATCAATAATGTAGTTAATTGTTGGATCAAAATTCAAGAATGTTGGGCCCGTACTTAGTACGGGTCATCACTGATCTAGTATATATATAAAAGAAGGATACAAACTTTTGTTTTTTAATAAGAGAGAATCAATTTTTTTTAAAATTTTGAAAGAGGATTATTTTGAACTTTTAAACTTATAACACCGAACCCGTGGAGGGATGCCTACGTATCTCAACGATGTAAGAATCAGGTGGGAGTAGTTCACAAAGCTTGAAACATAAAGTGAGATTTTATTTTATAAAAAAAATATTGAAGAAGGATACAAACTTTTGTTTTTTTAATAATAGTGAATCAGTTTTTTTTTTTTGAATTTTGAAAGAGGATTAAAAACATTTTTTTTGAACTTTTAAACTTATATCACCAAACTGGTTGAGGGATGCCTACATATCTCAACGATGTGAAAATTAGGTGTGCGTAGCTCACAAATTCTTTTTGTAAATATGTTTAATTCATTGAAAAAATTATTTTATTTCAAATACCTTGTTGCAAATATGCAAGTGATAACGCTCAACTACACTTCATCTAATTCTAAGTGTAGGCGGTCGCTAACAAGTATAAACCCAACTAAGAGTTGGGGTCGATCCCACAGGGAGTGATACGGTAGATAATTCAATTAGAAAGTAAAAACGTGTTCTAATCGTTTGTAGAAGTAAAGATTTTGCAATATGAAATTAAATCACGAAGTTTCAATGATTAATATAAAATGAGGGGAATTTAGTAATCAATTTGTTACAAAGAACAACTAACACGAGAATTAAAAGATTAGAGATCAGACCTTAGGAATGTGATTAGTCGAATGCTAATTTCGCATAATGGGTAATTACTAATTGCTTAAAGTTGTTGAATCTCAATGGGTAGGCTAGATTTTGAATACAATAGCCATCTCTCGATCAACTATTATGTTTCAGGTGAGTTCTCTTGAACCTCAACAAACTTAACATTACCAAAAAACCCAATTCCTTAATTAACCCACTTTCTCAAGTTGGGTTTGTCAAGACGCAATCAAACTCACTTTCTCAAGCTAGATTTTAAAGACACAATCAATACAACTACCAATCAATCATTCTACTCTAATACCTCTTTCTCAAGCAAGCATAGAGAGCTAAGTTATAATTGAATATGCAACTTCAGTTTATCAATTAAAATACGAATAAATAATTGAACCCGCTTCAAAACAACATTAAAATCAGCAATTAAGAACACCCATCAACAAGTTAATGCATTCGACTACATGATCACATCCCTAAGGTAAGAGGTTTTAGCCAAATATAGCGAAAAGTAAGAAATCGTTACCAACAAGATTTTCAATATGAATTGCCAACGATCTGCAACACCCAAATGCTGAAATCAAAGCTAAAATCTTACAATCTCCAATTCTAGATCGCAAACTTCTCCAAGAATGTTTAATAATGTGAAAAATGTAAAAACTCTCAACGACTCTGGAATACATAGTGTGGGAACCCCTTTTCTTCTTTCAAAAAATAAATTTATATGTTCCCAAAAACTCAACATGGAGTCCAGTTGGCGAGGTAAGTCGAGCTTGCCGATCAACTCGACGAACCGCCGAGTTGTGCTTCTTCTCTCCTTTTGGCTAAACTCCTGCAGAAAATTGTTCTAGAAGTTTAGGCGAGCTGGATCGCGATTGCCGATCCATTTGGTGAGTCGCCGAGTCATCCTTTTGCCCGCCAAGTTGGTTTGGAACATGGGCCACTTCGCTAGAACTTTAGGCGAGCTGGAGGCTCACTCGGCGAATCGCCGAGTGGCTTTTGCGAGCTCCACCTTATCTTTTCTTTAGCTTTTCCAACTTTCTCGCTCCTTTTCGCATCGGAATGTCCTTGCTTTGCCCTTAAGCCTTTATTGCTGCATATTAACACATTGACATCAGTTATGAGCATAAAATAGGCATTGAGGACACTAAATCATTGAATAACAAGCCCTAAATGAGTCGAAATTCCCGACTCATCAACACCCCCAACATAAACTTTTGCTTGTCCTCAAGTAAAACACAAGATCAATCAGGTCAACAGGGATGTCTACAAATAGTGCTCCTTGAGACTCAACATGAATGCACACAAGGTTCAATCTACACATGCAATGTTCAATTGTGCACTAAAAGTTTCAAATTGTGACTAGCTATCATCAATTAGAGTTCAAGCTCACAAACTTCAAATGCCAATTCATGCTCAACAAGAATATTCGAGTGCCCTTACATCAAAAATGATTCCATGCTCTCACAAGTCAATCAAAGATTACCATTTAAGGAATCAAAATCAACTCTCATACTCCCAATGAGAAACACATGCACGATTTTACCCATAAGCTTGCCCATTTTTTCCAACCAACACATCATTCGGCTCATGCAAGATCAAAAAGGTCTTTCAAGGCGTGAAATTGGGCTAAGGGTACGGGTATGATCATTTTGGCTTAGTGACTTCTACCTTAATGAAGCATGGCTCGAATTTCACTTTTTCTCCTTTTCTTTTATTCTTTTCATCTTCACAACTCATCCTTGGCATATTCAAAACACATAAAAAAAATTGTATGGCTCATCGGACACCCCTTTTATTTCTACAATGCACGGTTGATACAAATTTTTCATTTTTTTTCTTTTCTTTTTCTCTTTTTTTTTAATATGGAGGGGTTCTATCTTTTTCTTAAACACAAGTTCCCAAGGATGAATTTCACGAACTTCTTGCTCGATTTCTTTCCTCATTCATACCACACCCCAACTTAGGCTTTTGGCCTAAGTTGGCTATTCAAACGAACCAATGCTTCACGAAGGTTTTAGGTGGAGATGACAAGACCATTTGTGTTCATGTTTCATCCAAAGAAAAGGTTAGTCTCAAATGGTGCCAAGCTAGGTTCACACACTCACAAGGTGGTCACACAAAGTTATAGCAATTAGGTTCACTCTACAAAAATTATGCCTAAGATCATTTCCTTCATTCACCAGAGTTAGTCAATTGGACCAATTGGGAAAGTTCTAGGTATCAGCATGCACATATTTCAAGTAAACCTCACCACACAAGGCACTCAACACAATCAGTGATCATGACTTTACAAGTTAAGCTCGCATGCAACGATCATTACAAGACTCACTTCCATAGTCGACTAGTCACAATGAGATGCTAATAGTTCACACATGACTTATGCAACTCAAATTGCCTCATTGGACTTGCACAAAAATATCATTCATCAAAAGCACTATTCGAGTTATCGGTATTGATCGCAACCGACACTCAAATGTACAAAAGAACAACACTCACACGCAATCACACAATTAAGAGAGACACCAATGAAATAAAGCCAACATTCACAATCCATCAATGATGAGAAGTTTGAACAAAAAACAACAAAATACAAAATATCCAAAAGATAAACTAAAAACAAAATACAACCAAATATCCAAAAGGAGGCTAGGTATAACGATAACACCCCCAACTTAAACTACACAGTGTCCTCAATGTGCACAATCTGAATGTATCAAAATTAAATAAAATGGAGGGAGAGTAATAATCCCCTTGTTAGGCTAAGCCTGGGGTAAACTTTGCACATCTGGGGTGGCCTCAATTTGGGCATCAGTGCCCGGCTCAACTCCAGCTGTAGAAGTTTGTGCAACTACCTCCTCTATGGGTTGAGACCCGTTCGAGCCAATCATGGATGTGTCGCGCAGTGACGCCTCCATAGCCACCCGTACTAAATCACCCTCCAGATCCTCAAACACCTCCTCATCACAAGCTCCTCCTCATCCGTCTCAGGTGTGTCAGACTCATCATCCTCATCAGCTGTAACAACATCTCCGGTCGCAGTAGCCGGAGGGATCTCAGAAACAACTGGCATATCAGCACTAGGGTCCTCGGGCACATCTACATTCCCCACAACATCGAGATATCAGTGGATTTAAGCTCATCCACATCACGTCGCAGACCAGTATTATCAACCTTCAAGGTTGTCACATCCGTAGCTCGCCAAATGGCCTAACGTGCCAGATTCCCAACCCAAATCCCAATACTCAACACACAACCTATGACAACCAATTGCAAGGGAAATTCTATGCAATTCAAACCTACCCACAACAATTACCTACCCCGGGGTACTCAGACTTCCCCCCAATTGATCTAGATTCGACCAAACAACAATTTTGCCCTTAAGAATGACGCTACCCAATCCATTATTGGGCAAATTCAAGTTGTTTGTTGGAACTTGGGTTACTCAGTCTTCACCCACACAAAACCCAACATGCAAACCCGTAATTTACATACTTTAAACACCAATCTCAAACTAATTTAGGCTAAACAAGATATTAGGCATGCTTGATTTCTAAATAGATATTAACAAACAATTTAACACAGAATCAAAGAAAATAATAGATTTATGAACTACTCGAACGCATGCTCGACACAAATTTTGCAATTTAAAAACAAGTTTGGATAACCAACCTCGATTTCAGAAACGCGACACTAAGGCAAAGAGAAATAATGGGCAACACTTCAGATTCCGAGCACACGAGAATACCCACAAAAATCAAAATGAAAAACTATGATCTAAAATTTGATTGTAAGTGTGCAAGAGTTGAAAAGTTTAAAATAAGGAGAAGATTTGAATTTAAAACGGTTGAAAGGCCTTTGACCCTTCAAGTCGCACCTCACTCGGCGAGGCTCATTAAAGCCCGATCCACTCGGTGATTCGCCGAGTGGACTTTAGTTCACCGAATTCAACAGAAACTTGGCCTTCCAGTTGGTCCAAAGGGTGAGATATGTCGGGCTCGCCGATCCACTCGGCAATTCACCGAGTGGACTTTAGCTCGCCCAATTACCCTTTTTCCTCAAAATTCAAATTTCAACCTGGACATCTAACAAATGTTATTCAAAACAAAAAGTAAAACTTGGGTTGCCTCCCAATAAGCACCTTATTTAACGTCGTGGCACGACGTGGCCATGTGACCATGCCTCATTTTTTGGGTTTACCAAAGTATCACTAGGGAGACCCCCTTTCGGTCTTGGATTTAGATAAGCCGAGATTTGACCCATCTGAGATTCAAGCTGCTTAATGGAAACCGAGTGAGAAATCATCGTTTGATTTAGAGAAGAGACATCGTCTTTCATCTCCTTGAGTATCTTATCCGATCCTTCCACGTTGTTCAATATACGAGCAAGCATATCCTCAGTACAGAAGCTTTCGAGATCAGCCCTTGGTTCCTTCAGTTTTTGGTGTTCATGAGAAGGCAGAGAGCGATCTTTCTCCACGTCTCTATGTCTCCAATTTGCACCACGGTCACACCATTCTCGATCTCGATCTCTCCAATCCTCATTGCGATCTATATTCTAACCTTGATTCCCACCCAGCCTTGGATAGCTTGGACCAGAACCCCCCACTTGGTTCGACAAAAAATGCACCTCTTCTTTGTACATGGCCTCAAATTGTGCGTCATCAGGATTCACACCACTATTAGCACCAACCGCATTCACAGCCTTGTAACCACCTCCCATGACATGCTTCGTCAAAAGGTCCATTTGGATCATTATCTTGGCCATGTTCTCATCTCGTTCTTGGTTCTTTTCCATTTGTTCCTTTGTCAGCCCAAGATTCAAAGGAGATACATGCTCTTCCCTTGTGTACCATGCACGATTAATTTTTGTCATCTCATCAAGCAGGGTTGACGCTATGTCAAACGGTTGTCTTATGATTCCACCCCAATGAGTTGATCAACGACACCTTTGTTGACCATGTCGAGACTCCAACAAAAATATTGCAATACCACATTATCCGGCAACCCGTGAGTCAGACATTGGAGAAGCAACTTTTGGAACCTCAACCATGTTTCATGGATGGGCTCACAATCAATCCATTTGAAGTTCTGAATATTATCCCTCAACTTAACCATCTTCGAGGGAGGGAAAACCCTTTCATAAAACACTTATGTGAACTCCTCCCAAGAAATGATCGATACCCTTGGTAGTTCGATCAACTACTTCGTTGCTTTTCCTATTAGAGAAAAGGGAAACAAACGGAGTCGGACTGACTCTTGGGTGATGTTCTTGAAGGAAAACAGTCCACACACATCTACGAAGTTTCGGATGTGGTCATGAGGGTCCTCATGAGCAAGTCCCCCAAAGAGACTTTTTATTTACAACATTGTGCTGGTCACATACCCACAGTTGAAGGCAATCGAATAACACCCGCACTTCCCAGCTGGTCCTCATTACATCATGCAAGTTTGTGATATCATCATTGTTCCCGAGTTGACTTGCATTGCTCCCGTTCACACTTATTTCTTCACCTCTTTGGAGCAATCAACAAGAACAAAACTAAGATAATTCAACAACAATAAAATTAGTTCACCAAAACACTTCAATAAGAGAATTCTAAACACCACTCCCCGGTAGTGGACCATTTTTTATAACGCTCAACTACACTTCATCCAATTCTAAGTGTAAGTGGTCACTAACAAGTATAAACCCAACTAAGAGTTGGGGTCTATCCCACAGGGAGTGATACAGTAGAGAATTTAATTAGGAATTAAAAACGTGTTCTAATCATTTGAAGAAGTAAAGATTTTGCAACATGAAATTAAATCACGAAGTTTCAATGATTAATATAAAATGGGGGGAACTTAGTAACCAATTTGTGACAAAGAACAACTAACACGGGAATTAAACAATTAGAGGTCGGACCTTAGGAATGTGATCATTCGAATGCTAATTTCACATAATGGGTAATTACTAATTGTTTAAAGTTGTTGAATCTCAATGGGTAGGCTAGGTTTTGAATACAATAGCCATCTCTTGATCAACTATTATGTTTCAAGTGAGTTCTCTCGAACCTCAACAAGCTTAACATTACCAAACAACCCAATTCCTTAATTAACCCACTTTCTCAAGCTAGAGTTTAAAGACACAATCAATACAACTATCAATCAATCATTCTACTCTAATACCTCTTTCTCAAGCAAGCATAGAGAGTTAAGCTAGAACTGAATTTGCAACTTCAGTTCATCAATTAAAACACGAACAAATAATTGAACTCACTTCAAAACAACATTAAAATCAGCAATAATAACACCCATCAGCTAATTAATGCATTCGACTACATGATCACACCCCTAAGGTAAGGGGTTTTAGCCAAACATAGTGGAAAGTAAGAAATCATTACCAAGAATATTTTCCATGTGAATTGCTAATGATCTGCAATACCCAAATGCTGAATTCAAAGCTAAAATCTTACAATCTCCAATTCTAGATCCCAAACTTCTCCAAGAATGTTTAACAATGTGAGAAATGTAAAAACTCTCAAAGACTATGAATACACAGTGTGGGAACCCCTTTTCTTCTTTCAAAAAATGAATTTATACATTCCTAAAAACTCAACATGGAGTCTAGTTGGTGAGGTAAGTCGAGCTCGCCGATCAACTCGGTGAACCGCCGAGTTGTGCTTCTTCTCCCTTTTTGGCTTGATTCTTGCAACAAATTGTTCTGGAAGTTTAGGCGAGCTGGATTGCGATTGCCGATCCATTCGGTGAGTCACTGAGTCATCGTTTTGCTCGTAATTTTTTTTGGAATATGGGACAGTTCGCTGGAAGTTTAGGTGAGCTGGAGGCTTACACGGCGAATCACCGAGTGGCTTTTGCGAGCTGTGGCTTCTCTTTTGTTCAGATTTTCCAACTTTCTCGCTGCTTTTCACATCGTAATGTCGCTGCCTTGACCTTAAGCCTTTATTGCTGCATATCAATACATTAACATCAGTTATGAGCACAAAATAGGCATTAAGGACACTAAATCATTTAATAATAAGCCCTAAATGAGTCGAAATTCTCGACTCATCAGCAAGGACTAGACAATTTGAGATTGACTGAATAATAATGGATATTTAATGAAAATATTCAAATAAAGTCTTCTATATAATATAACAAGTAACACATAGTTATGAATATGTTGGTCTCAAGAAAAATTATTTGTCCTAGACGAACTAGACCCATGTGTTGAGCCCCATTAATTCAAGAAAAATGTGCATATGCAGATAAATCGGATCTTATTAGGGATTATCATTGTTGAGACTTGGTTTACTAAGTTTAACAATCCACTGGAATAGGTGTCTAGATTGGCTGTAAAACGAGCGGACAACTCGAGTCGAGAAGAGACAGCTTACCAGTAGCAGGGCTTTCCAGACTCATTGTTGGTCCTTCTCATCCCAAGACATGTGTTACTATAGAATCTTTGCCAGGGGCGTTGCTGCATTTATGGTATCTCATGGCTCAGGAGCATAATCGCATCTCTGAATAAAGTATCTCAGAAGACTCAAATTGGTGCATGAGAGAAGATAGTTATATATAGTTCAAATAATATCAAAGCAGTAAATAAGTAGACAATTACATTAGGCCAAACAAATACAACATCCAGAAACATAAATAAATAAAAAATCCATACATAAGTCAATATTTACAAGGTCGAATTCTGGTTATCCCCAACAGAGTCTCCATCTGTCACACCCCTATTTTTCCAAATGATGTTTTGAAAAAGAGTTTTTCCAATTAAAGTGACATTTTAAAAAAAATATTATTTATTTTATAGTCGCCACTTGAAATTGAGTTTTGGTGTTCCAAGTCACCTTATTTAAATCTCTAATCAAAAGGAAATTGACTCTTAATTTTGTTGTTCTGTGAACTACTAATCCGGATAAGAATTTCGCTGACTGAGAGGAAGGTATCAGGCACCCCTCGAGTCCCGTGATTGAAGCAGGGTTGGTTTACTGACTTATATTTGGCTTGACTTAAATTTTGAATATATTATACTTATGAGCTTTACAAAAATGCTTATGTCTCGCATTCTTTGATTTATCTTAACATTGCTTTTAAAATTGTCTTATTTTTATTAGTGTATGGGGCAGCGCTTTCCAATCTTGCTACGAATTATTTATTTATTTATATTTTTATGTCTAAAATTTGTCTATTGTTCCTCAAGTAGTAAAATTTGACTATTATTATTGTTAGCCTAACCATATTCCTAACGATTCAATTTAAAGAAATTTTATAATAAAATAATTATTTACAATCCGAATTCTTTTTATAAAGTCGAAGAACTTTAAATTATTTTTATTAAAAAATAGATCGTTGTGACTCACTAAAGGCATAATTAAAAAATCAAATATTAATTACATAGATCAACATAAAGTCATTAATTTAATATTCTAAAAATAATCATTACTCAAACGAAATGCAAAGAAAGTTGTAAATTTTATTTTATGTTTCTAAAAAATGTATACAATATTATTAAGCATACAAAGTGGCAAAGTAACTTAATTCATTATAACTTAATAACATCCGAATATCAATAAATTACATAGCCTAGAGCATCAAGTTTCATATTTTAATCAAGAACAAGATAAAAATAGGACTTTTAAGCATGTAAGAAATGATTACATGTTATATCAATTTTACTCTATATTTAATGATATAATAAAAATTTAAACATATTTAATATCACAATATCAAGAATAAACACACATGTAATTTGAACAACTTTATAACATTGGAGTCAAGCCTTATATAATTGCAAAATCAAATCATACAATGAAGATCAAGTGTTACCTTTTGTGAAGATTAATTCATGAAAAAAAAAGACCGCAATTAGGAACCACGAACTCGAAACCACGAAAGCAAACCTTGAACTTAGCCTCTGTATGTGTTATTTTTATTGTTGTGCACTGACTTCTTTTTATCTGAGAGTATTTTTGTAACGATCCGTTAGGTCTTTTTGAGCACTAGAACTATTTTGACTCCTCTCGTAATATTTTAAATGAAAATTTTAAACTATTCGTCTACGATTATTTAGTTAACGAATATTTTGATAAATAATTAATATAATTGATAGTTAATGGACCAAGTCTGTAATTTATTTAATACTCTTTACCACTTGGCCCATATAATTAAATTAAGGGGGTAATGGCACATTCTTTCGATATACATGGATCAATTCGATAACGAATTTTGGAGTTGATTATATATAAGGAGAAAGTTTTGGTAGAAACATTTTTTTGGCTATTACAATTCTTGTTTCTCATTTTTAGACCTTTTAATAAAGTTGATTTGTCATATGATCAGTCAATTAATTAATAATAATTATCTCAAAAAGTTAACTTTAATTTCTTTAAGAAAAGTGACTTATAAGATAATAACTATCAAACTTCCTTTTAATATTGCGTCTGCAGGGGATGTTATCACCTACGAGAGTAATTATATTCTTTTACAATATCTATTCTTCTATATATATACCAGTAACTTTTTGTAACATTGGTGATTTCAGAAGGGAAGAACTTGCATCAGTATCTCAATTTCAATTCAAACATAGGTTTGATTCACACTCCATGTTCTGAGAAAGATTTATCATCCGTAAAGAGGGAAAAAAATGGAGTCTTTGTCTAAAGAAATGCGTTGAGAAAGAGCAGATGTTTAGAACCTTTCAACTAGATAGTGCTTTTGAAACTCTCTCAAAATGGAATCTATTCCAAAAATATATACCATGGTTCCTTACTTCGACATGGTACAAATATCTAAATTTGATATTTTTAGATACTTTTTCAAACCTATTGCCAATACTAAGTAGCTGTAAAAAATTTGTGTCCATTTTCCAGATATTATGCATGGATCAGGTATATCATGGCAATTTTTTTAGAAAAAATTATGTCTTCCACAATGAAATCTGATAAGTGAGATCTCGAGTAAGTGTTTACATAATTTTCTTCTGTCCGAAGAAATGATTCATCTAAATAATGAGTCACCGTTGATATCGACACATATGAGATCGCCAATTGCTCAGGACTTCCTTTATTCAATCATTTTCCTTCTTCTTGTTGCTGGATATCTCATTCGTACACATCTTCTCTTTGTTTTCCGGGCCTCTATTGAGTTACAGACAGTTCGTAAAGGTAAAATCTTTGATGATTCCATCATCTATGATTGAGTTGCGAAAACTTCTTTATAGGTATCCTACATTTGAACCGAATTCTTTGTGGTTAAAGAATCTCTTTCTAGTTGCTATAGAACATTAGGAGATTCTCTAGAAGAATACGGCGTTCTGCTTCTGGCGGCAACATGCTTGGTCCCACTTATGGGGTCAAATCAATACGTTGAAGAAGAAAGATTGGAATATCAATCTCATCGAGATCATCGATCTCATACCAAATCCCATCAATCGAATCACTTTTTCGAAAAATACGAGACATCTAAGTCATACAAGTAAAGAGATCTATTCATTGATAAGAAAAAGAAAAAATGTGAACGGGGATTGGATTGATGAGAAAATAGAATCCTGGGTCGCGAACAGTGATTCGATTGATGATGAAGAAAGAGAATTCTTGGCTCAGTTCTCCACCTTAACGACAGAAAATAGGATTGATCTAATTATATTGAGTCTGACTCATAGTGATCATTTATCAAAGAATGACTCTGGTTATCTAATGATTGAATAACCGGAGCAATTTACTTACGATACTTAGTTAACATTCATGAAAAGCATCTAATGAATTATGAGTTCAATCCATCCTGTTTAGCAGAAAGACGGATATTCCTTGCTCATAATCAGACAATCACTTATTCACAAACTTCATGTGGGGAAAATAGTTTTCATTTCCCATCTCATGGACAACCCTTTTTTCTCCGCTTAGCCTTATCCCCCTCTAGGGGTATTTTAGTGATAGGTTCTATAGGAACTGGACGATCCTATTTGGTTAAATACCTAGCGACAAACTCCTATGTTTCTTTCATTATGGTATTTCTGAACAAGTTCCTGGATAACAAGTCTAAAGGTTTTCTTCTTGATGAGATCGATATTGACCAATTGCCTCTTTAGAGGTGTTCCAGAAATGTCTACGATCGAGTAAATAGCTCTATGAACGAATGAATCGGATCGACTTGGAAAATGGAAAGATTTGTACAAGTTATATGTTTTGTCACCACTTTGTAGAAAATCGTTAGGTATGAATATGTTAGATACCTATGACTCGATTGGTGAAATAGTATCTCTCCCCCAAAAAAACATGTTTTTTTACCGACGCACATGAAAATATTTTGTTGCGAATGAACAAGATATTGAGAAATTGTCCATACATAAAATTGAAATTATTGATACGGGCCTTTTCCACAGAAAAGGGGAATCTTGTGTTCCAATAGAAGCAGAAGTGATATGGATTATTCAAGAATCGAAATCGATTTGCTTTATAAAAATAAGATATCAATGAACTTCTATGAAATGGTTTCACGGGATTCAGCCAATTGTCTTGATCGTGGAATATCATTGAGAAATAGGAATCCGGGTTATCAAAGGATTTCCTGAGATTATTTCTAGTATGGAATGAGTCAATCATCCACTTTGGTATGTTATTATAAGACCGCAACTGATCCTGAAAGGGAATGAATCGTAAAAATAGCATGTCGTATCAATGGAAAGTTCTGAAAATAGTTCATTGTTCCTAGATGGGTATAAAATGGTGTTAGAATGCTTGGAACGGAACAAAATAAAGTTGGGTCGAATGAATAAATGGATAAGACTGCGGCTTCAATTAAATTATAGGGAAAGAAAAAGCAACGAGCTTTTGTTCTTAATTTGAATGATTTCCAATCTAATTAGACGTTAAAAATTTATTAGTGCCTGATGCGGGAAGGGTTTCTTGTCCCATGAGTGGGTTCTTGAGTTTTTTAATGAATCCTAACTATTACCATTTTCGATTATGGAAATATGTGTATCATAAATAGTATATTGATAAAGAAAGTTTTTTCCGAAGTCAAAAGAGAGATTAGGTTGAAAAAAAAAGGATTTATAAACATATTATTATCCTATAACACTATAACATAGACCAATTAAATGAAACGAAAAAAAAAAGAGATGATAGAGAATCCGTTGAGAAGTTTACCTGTATCCAAGGTATCTATTCTTACTACAATACTTTGTTTTAACTGTATCGCACTATGTATCATTTGATAACCCTCAAAATATTCCATCTTTGGTTCAAATCGAATTTCAAATGGAAGAAATCCACAGATATTTACAGCCAGATAGCTCGCAACAACACAACTTCTTATATCCACTTATCTTTCAGGAGTATATTTATGCACTTTCTCAGGATCATGGTTTAAATAGAAATAAGTCAATTTTGTTTTGAAAATTCAGGTTATAACAATAAATTTAGTTTCTTAATTGTGAAACGGTTAATTACTCGAATGTATCAACATAATCATTTTATTATTTCTACTAATGATTCTAACAAAAATCCATTTTTGGGGTACAACAAGAGTTCTATTCTCAAATGATATCAGACGCATTTGCATACATTGTGGAAATTCCATTTTTTATACGATTAATATCTTCTTTATCTTCTTTTGAAGGCAAAAAGACTTTTAAATATGTCTTAGATATACTAATACCCTACCCCGTTCATCTAGAAATCTTGGTTCAAACTCTTCGCTATTGGGTAAAAGATGCCTCTTCTTTACATTTATTACGCTTCATTCTCCACAAATATTGTAATCTGAATAGTCTTATTACTTCAAATAAACCCGATTACTATTTATTTTTTTAAAATCAAAGATTCTTCTTCTTATATAATTCTTATGTATATGAATGCGAATCCACTTTCGTCTTTCTACAGAACCAATCTTCTCATTTACGATCAACATCTTTTGGAGCCCTTCTTGAACGAATATATTTCTATGGAAAAATAGAACGTCTTGTAGAAGTCTTTGCTAAGGATTTTCAGGTTACCCTATGGTTATTCAAGGATCCTTTCATGCATTATGTTAGACATGAAGGAAAATCAATTCTAGCTTCAAAAGGGATGTTTCCTCTGATGAATAAATGGAAATTTTACCTTGTCAATTTTTGGCAATGTAATTTTTCTATGTACTTTCACACAGGAAGGATCCATATAAACCAATTATCCAACCATTCCCGTGAATTTATGGGCTATATTTCAAGTGTGCGACTAAATCATTCAATGGTACGTAGTCAAATGTTAGAAAATTTATTTCTAATCAATAATCCAACTAAGAAGTTCGATACCCTTATTCCAATTATTCCTTTGATTGGATCATTAGCTAAAGCACACTTTTGTACCG
>JAJONR010000518.1:20000-64416 GCA_029582245.1 Solanum etuberosum
AGGGATTTTTTTAGTGAACGTGTCACAAGATTACTCCTATTTTTTTTGTAAAGTTTTTGTAAAAACGAAGAATTAAATTCTATTTTCTCTCCTATTTACTACGGTGATGAAGAATCGAATTATCACTATATTTATTCCTTTTTCTACTTCTTCTTGCAAGTGTAGGATAATCCCAAGGGGTTGTGGTTTTTTTTTCTACCAATTGGGGATCTCCATTCACCACCCCCATGGGGATGGTCTACAGGGTTCACAAATACTCCTCTTACTACAGGACGCTTACCTAGCCAACGCTTAGATCCAACTCTACCCAAGCTCTTCTAGTTCACCCAAACATTCCCCACTTGTCCGACAGTTGCTGAGCAGTTTTTGGATATAAACGGACCTCCCCAGAAGGTAATTTTAATGTGGCCGATTTCCCCTTTTTTGCAATCTGTTTCGCTACAGCACCTACTGCTCTAGCTAATTGTCCACCCTTTCCAAGTGTGATTTCTATGTTATGTATGGTTGTGCCTAAGGGCATATCGGTTGAAGTAGATTCTTCTTTTGATCAATCAAAACCCCTTCCCAAATTGTACAAGCTTCTTCCAAAGCATACGGCTTTCTAGATGTAGATGATGATATCTATACATATGGATCTTATATATATCGTAGAATGAAGTACCACATGGGTGGATATACATATGAATCCAAATCTGCCGAATCACTCATGTTATGATCTTCTACATCCCGGGTCTTCCCGTTCCTTCATCTGGCTTATGTTCTTCATGTTGTATTCAGACCGAATGACTCTATGAAATTACGTCTATACTTTCACATATTATGGGTAACAAATGAGACATCTCTATTTTCCCCCCAGGAAATCTTTAGAATTCCCACTGCTTAACTTTCAATTTGCCTCTGACCATCAAATGAAATGTGAATAACCTGTCCTCCTCACTTTGAAAGAAGGGTCGCTTCCGGTTCTGTCGGTGGTTGAAACAATTTTGTCTTCTCCATATTACTATATATCTTGAGTCAATAATTCTATATGAGGAACTACTGAACTTAATCACTTGTTGTTGTTACTCTTCAATTTTCTTTTGAGGCCTATCCTATAGAGGTACTCAAGTTGGATCAATGATCGATTTCTAGGTTTCGTCGTAAACCTAATTGGTTATTTCCAATTATGTAAATCGATAGTTCAAACCGCACTCAAAGGTAGGGCCTTTCCCATTTTTATAGGAACTTCTGTACTAGAAATAATGGTATCTCCAATTATAGGCCCTCTGGGATGTAAAATATATCTCTTCTCACCATCCCCATAGGTGTATGATACAAATGTATGTATTTCGATTAGGGTCGTATTCTATGGTTACGATTCTACCATATATGTCTCTATCATTCCGTCGAAAATTGATTTTACGGTATAGACTCTTATGACCTCCCCATCTATGCATTGCGTTAATAATTCCTCTGCATTACGACCTTAACCACCACGACGCTGTCCATAGATCAACTTATTTCATGGATTGGATTTCACTAGACTATCTACGGTTCCATTGTGTGTGCTCAGGGTAGAAGTTTTGTATAAATGTATCGCCATGCTATTAAGTATTTATATTTAAGTTATTTTCTTTCTAAGAGGTGGAATAGAATAACCCGGTTGAAGCATAATGATCATATGTTTGTAATGCATTGTATGTCCCATAATAGGTCCCATTCTTCTACTCTTTCTCAGAAGTTGATGACTATTCATAGCTATTACCTTGACACCAAAGAAGAGTTCGACCCATTGCTTTATTTCAGTCCTAGTTGATCCTGATTAGACATTAGAAGTATATTGATTTTTCCCCAACTACCGAATACTTCTGTCTGTAAATACTTCATATTTGATTCCATCCATAAATCTATTTTCTTCCTTATGAGTTATAGTCTCAATAAGAATGCCAGTTCTTACTGTTCATATATTATGATATGAATATACCACATCAACTCATTATGTATGGATGATGAGATTCCATTGATACAAATCCAATTCCAATAGACTTATTGGAGGGCCCATTGGCGTGCATCCAGTAGGAATTGAACCTACGAATTCGCCAATTATGGTTGGGCGTTTTAACCATTCAGCCATGATTGCTTAGCGGGGATCCTTGTACATGGTGAGTAACCAAATTCCAATTAAAATGAAATCTTTAGGATAAATCAATGCAATTTAGGAGGAATCAATAAGAGGACATCAATTCAAATCCTAGATTTTCGAATTAAGAGAGATATTGAGAGAGATCAAGAATTCTCACTATTTCTTAGATTCATGGACCCAATTCAATTCAGTGGGATCCTTCATTCACATTTTTCCACCAAGAACGTTTTCTAAAACTCTTTGACCCCAAATTTGGATTATCCTACTTTCACGCAATTCACAGGGTTCAACAAGCAATCGATATTTCACGATAAAGGGTGTAATACTCTTTGTAATAGTGGTCCTTATATATCGTATTAACAATCAAAATATGGTTGAAAGAAAAAATATCTATTTGATAGGGCTTCTTCCTATACCAATGAATTCCATTGGATTCAGAAATTATACATTGGAAGAATCTGTTGGGTCTTCCAATATCAATAGGTTGATTGTTTCGCTCCTTTATCGTCCCAAAGGAAAAAAATCTCTGAGAGTTGTTTCCTGAATCCGAAAGAGAGTACTTGGGTTCTCCTAATAACTAAAAAGTGTAGCATGCCTGAATCTAACTGGGGTTCACGTTGGTGGAGGAACTAGAACGGAAAAAAGAGGGATTCTAGTTGTATGATATCTGATGAAACCGTCGTTGGAATTGAGATCTTATTCACAGAGAATGATCTCAAATGTCTGGAGTTTCTTTTGGTATATTATATGTATGATCTGATCCATAAGGACCATGATTGGGAATTGTTTGATCGTCTTTCTCTAAGGAAGAGTCGAAATAGAATGAACTTGAATTCGGGACCGCTATTCTAAATCTTAGTGAAACACAAGATTTCTTATCTCATGTCTGCTTTTCGTTAAAAAATACCAATTGAAGTGGAGGGTTTCTTCAAACAACAAGTAGCTGGGTCAACTATTCAATCAAATGATATTGAACTTGTTTCCCATCTCTTCTCGAGAAACAAGTGGGCTATTTCTTTGCAAACCTGTGCTCAATTTCATATGTGGTAATTCTACCAAAATCTCTTCATTAGTAGTGTCACATCCCGAGCCAACACCCTGGGCGCGACTGGCACTCAAGAACCATTGTTGGCCCCAAGCGAACCCTTGGACTGGCTTAACATTTAGCTGTAGACTTAATTAACATTGAATAACTCAAATGAAAATTATAACTCAGATAACTGTTCAGAATATTTAAGGAAAACATTCACTAGCCAAAGTGGCAACTCAATTCTCAGACATCAATAACTGAAATGAACAAGACTAATGAACTATAACTATCTATCTATAAAGACTCTATTAACTGAGATGGATGTCGGGACAAGACCCACGACATCCTAATAAAACTAGAATGAATAAAGTAAACAAGGGATCCTCCAGAAAGCAAGGAGGCTCACCAACAACTCAGAAGCTCAACTAGATCAACGAAGCACTGGATGCTGATCCTGGTTACCTGTATCTGCATCATAAAATGATGCAGGCCAAATGGCGTCAGTACATTGAATGTACGAGTATGAGAGGGGAAATCTAAACAAGACATAAGCTTTAACCGAAACTAAAAGAAACACTTACCTCGTCTCAACTCTACTCAACTCATTTCAATATAAAGCAGTAATAAAGATACAGTATAAAGAAAATCTTTAAAACATGAAGATAACAACTCAGTGTATTGAAAGACACATTAATAACTTATTTTTGTATATAAAAATACAGGTAACTCTTTGGGAGATTCTCTAACCGACAACCATCACTATGAGCTATGTGATGATACAACGTTTGCCCACGCTGCCAGAACTATCCTATACTTTGCCGGGGTATAGAACCTACTACTAAGTGGATCCACTAGTCTATTCTAAAAAGCATTAAGGAATCATCTAAAAAGTATGACCCTTTCTACCCACGTTGGCTACATGGTTTATGGAGACTTGAGATATCTGAACTCATCCACATATTGGTGCTCAATACTACTCCCAAAATGTAACTAGCTCATATATTTAAAAACATAACTTTTTCTGTGGTTTGAGATTATTACTCAAAAGATCTTTCTGTTAAAAGAGATGGTACTAAAACTGCTCATGAAAACTCTTTTGGAAATCGGTGTTTCCTCTCATCTTAAATGTGAAAACATTTAATCTTGGGAACACTTAGTCCCCATATATCATTTTAAAGAAACGAACTCGGCTCTACTCTTCCTCAAACTCAATGCTTGTCTTAAAACAAGTTTAAAACAATTGTAAAAGACTTTTTGAAAGTACTCCAAGAACTATCTAGACTTGACTCTTAGCTCTACCTTGAATTTGAATTATGGATTCAAGGGTTATGATCTCATGTTATTGATGATGTCTATATGTTTATATGTACCTTAGAGTGTATAAATCAACTAGAAAACATTGGTACGATTCGAGGAAACTCAAACGGAAAGAAGTGAGAAAGGGTAGAGGACCTGGCGACCTTGGCGTACTGAGTGGCGCAGGGTGCCAGACCCTGAACTACAGAAGGGAATGTGGGGCTCACTGAGTGGCGCGGTGCCCCAGGGAGAAAACTACAGAACACTTTCTCTGGCGCACTGAGTGGCGCGGTGCGCCAGCCCCCTGCCCAGAATACCCGACAAATTTTCTTACTCGTTTTTCGACCCTAATTCGTCTGGAATCAAATGGTTTCTTCCCCAATCACTTAGATTCGAATACCCAACAATAGTATACAAGAATCTACTAAAAAAAACCTTAAAACTCATACGATTATCTCAAGAACTTATCAAAACCTCAACATTTAAGATTATGAAAGAAACTTCAATAAAACTCATCAAGAACTCAAATCCTTTGTTTTCAAGAACAAAATTACGCTGAATTAATCATGATTAGCGTGTGGGTGAACTAACCCAACTCTATGTGAACTCACGTATCTCTTAGGGATCAAACCCTTGGCGAAATCTGCAACGAAATCCTCAAGAACTTGACGAACGCTTGACTTTTCTCCTTTTCTCCTCTTCTTGAACCTCTCTCAAAGCCCTAGCGTATTTTAGGATTTGTAAAACTGAACCAAATCAGTTTAGACCCCTAAATATTACCAAATTTCGTTTTAAAATAATTGGGTAAGGAAAAGACCAAAATACCCCTCTTAAATCCGGGTAACTTTCCTTAACTAGACAGCTTGACTTTAAATGGGAATATCTCCCTCATACGAGCTCAAAAATTAGCAAACTCGGTGGCGTTGGAAAGAGGATTCCAAGATCTTTCATTTGATATCTTATTGGCCACCTAAATCATTCTCTACTGAAAGTTATGGTCGTTTGAAGTTGACCCAAAACTCATACTTAGCATAACTTGCAAAATTTCAGATTTTGCTATTTCCAAATTAGTTTCTCTCTAATTCTAGTTCTTTCAAATACCGAGGTGTTACAATATCTCCCCCTTGGGAACATTCTTCCTCGAATGAGATTACTCTAAGTAGACCAAGGGTGTAACGTCTAACATTCAGCTTAAACACCCAACATGCAATATATAACACAACATGCCAACTTACAATAAATGCCAAGAAAGGGATTAGTACCTTAATTTGGAATTTCTCCGGACTCGAAGAGATATGGGTATCTATTCTTCATGTCCTCCTCAGCTTCCCAAGTGGCTTCCTCAACAAATTGATTCCTCCATAGAACTTTGACTGATGCTACCTCCTTGGTTCTCAACTTGCAAACCTGACAGTCTAAAATCTGAACAGGAATCTCCTCATAAGATAAGCTATCCTTAATACCAATATCTTCGGTAGGTATGATAAGTGAAGGATCGCCCATACACTTCTTCAACATGGAAATGTGAAATACCGGATGAACCGCTGCTTACTCTTGCGGTAGCTCCAACTCATAAGCTACGTTACCGATCCTCTTGGATATCCTATAAGGACCAATATATCAGGGACTAAGCTTCACCTTCTTACCAAATCTCATAACACCCTTCATGTGTGAAACCTTCAAATAAACCCAATCATCTACTTCAAACTCTAAGTCTCTTCTCCTAACATCTGTATAGGATTTCTGACAACTCTGCGCTGTTTTAAACCTCTCTTGAATAGTCTTAACTTTTTCCATGGCTTGATGAACTAAGTCTGTTCCTATCAACCCAGCTTCACCAACTTCAAACCATCCAATAGGAGATCTACATCTTCTCCCATAAAGAGCCTCATAAGGAGCCATTTGGATGCTAGAGTGATAACTATTGTTGTAAGCAAACTCAATGAGAGGTAAGTGATCATCCCAATTACCCTTGAAATCGATCACACACGCCCTCAACATAGCCTCTAAAGTCTGAATCGTACAGTCTGCTTGACCATCAGTCTGAGGATGAAAAGCAGTACTAAGATTCACCTTCGAACCCAAACCTTTCTGGAAAGACTTCCAAAATTGTGCGGTGAATTGCGCACTTCTATCTGAAATGATGGACACCGGAACTCCATGAAGTCTGACTACCTATTGAATATACAACTTAGCATAATCTTCTGTTGAATGGGTAGTCTTTACCGATAAGAAATGGGCTGATTTAGGTATTCGACCTACAATCACCCAAATTGAATCATGCTGACTGCATGACTGTGGTAAACCTGTAACAAAATCCATATTGATCATCTTCCACTTCCATTCCAGAATATCTATGTTCTGAGCCATACCACCGGGCCTCTGGTGCTCTACCTTGACTTGTTGGCAATTCGGACACTTAGCAACGAACTTTGCAATTCCCTTCTTCATACTACTCCACCAATAGACTTCTCTCAATTCGCGATACATCTTTGTGTAACCCGGATGAATATAATATATGGATCTATGAGCTTTCTCCAGGATCCTCTCTTGGAGTTCATCCACCTTTGGTACACAGAATCTACCTTGATACCTCAATACACCATCTCCCCCTTGTTCAAAAGCCATCAGTTTTTGCTTATGAACATTTTCTTTTAATTCAAGCAAATTAGGATCTTAGGCTTTTTTTCTCTTTCACTTCAGACACTAATGATGATTCAGCCCTATTCATCACCACTACTCCTCCTTTATTGGAATCCATTAGTCGAACTCCTAATCATGCAAGTCTATGCACATCATTTGCTAACTCTTTCTTGTCTTCCTCAACATGGGAAGTACTACCCATAGACAACCTGCTCAAGGCATCATCAACTACATTAGCCTTACTTGGGTGAAAGAGAATACTCATGTCATAATCCTTGAGTAACTCCAACCACCTTCTATGTCTGAAATTAATCTTTTTCTGACTAAACACATACTGAAGACTCTTGTGATCGGTGAACACATCTACATGAACACCATAAAGATAGTGAAGTCATATTTTCAAAGCGAATACAACAGCCAACTCTAGATCATGGGTTGGGTGATTCTTCTCGTGAATCTTAAGCTGTATGGAGGCATAAGCTATACATTTGTCATTCAGAATCAACACACAACCCATTCCAACTCTGGACGCATCACAATATACCACAAAACCTTGGGTACCTTCTGATAAGGTCAATACTGGGGCAGTAGTCAACCGTTTTTTCAATTCTTGAAAGCTTTTCTCACAAGCTTCAGACCATTGAAACTTTACTGTTTTCTTAGTCAACTTGGTCAACGGGGATGAAATAGATGAAAACCCCTCGACGAACCTTCTATAATAACCAGCCAATCCCAAGAAACTCCTAATGTCAGTTGGAGAAATGGGTCTAGGCAGTTATGCACTGCCTCTATCTTTTGAGTGTCAACTCGAATTCCATCACCGAAAATAATATGGCCTAAGAATGCCACAGACTCAAGCAAAAATTCACAATTAGAAAATTTAGCATATAACTCCTTATCCTTTAGAGTTTGGAGAACTATTCTGAGATGACTAGCATGATCCTCTTTATTCCTCGAATAGATTAGAATATCATCAATGAATACGATAACAAACATATCTAGATAAGGCTTGAATACTCTGTTCATAAGATCCATGAATGTTGCAGGAGCATTAGTGAGACCAAAGGACATAACTAGGAACTCATAATGACCATAGCGGGTCCTGAGAGCTGTCTTAGGGATATGACTTTCTCTTACCCTCAACTGATGGTAACCAGATCTGAGGTCTATCTTAGGAAAACATGTGGCACCCTGAAGTTGATCGAAGAAATCATCAATTCTCGGAAGAGGATACTTATTCTTGATAGTAACCTTGTTCAACTGACGGTAATCTATGCACATTCTAAAAGAACCATTTTTCTTTCACACAAATTAGATCGGAGCGCCCCAAGGTGAGACACTTGGTCGAATGAAACCTTTCTCAAGAAGATCTTTCAACTTCTCTTTTAACTCTTTCAACTCTGCTGGAGCCATTCTATATGGAGGAATAGAGATAGGAAGAGTATCAGGAAGAATATCAACACCGAAGTCTATTTCTCTCTCAGGAGGGACTCCGAGAAGATCATCTGGAAAGACTTTTGGAAACTAACTAATAACTGGAACTGATTGAATAAGTGGTGTCTCAACACTAAAGTCATTAACTCGGACTAAGTGATAGATGCACCCCTTGGAAACTAACTTTTTGGCCTTAGGTACGAAATGAAACGACCCTTAGGCATTGTTGAACTGCTCTTCCACTTTAAAACTGGCTCATTAGGAAACTGAAACTTAACTACTCGAGTTCTACAATCAACTGAGGCATAACAGGCATGAAGCCAATCCATACCTAGAATGACATCAAAATCTACCATATCTAACTCAACTAAGTCAGCCATGGTGTCTTTGTGATTGACGGAAATGGTACAATCACGATAAACTCTCTCAGCTAGAATAGACTCACCAACAAGTGTAGAAACATGGAAAGGCTCAAGAAGTTGCTCAGGAAGGATACTAAAATTCATATCAACATAGGGAGTCACAAAAGATAAACTTGCTCCTGGATCTAGCAAAGCATAAACATAAAAACTAAAGACTTTGATCATACCAGTGACAACATCTGGAGAATTCTCTTGCTCTTGGCGACTAGTGAGAGCATATAGATGGTTTGCCCCTCCGACGGTCCCTGAAGTATCTCCTCTAGGTGTAGCTCTGTCTGGTGGAGCAACTGAAGAAGATTTGGCTCTACTGCCCCAATTTCCATTACCTTGCCTGTTCTTAGGGCACTCTTTCATAAAGTGACCGTTTTGACCACACTTGAAGCAACCAGTGGAGCCATCACAATACACCCCTGAGTGGTTTCTACCATACTTAGCACATGCAGGAGTCCCATTACCTCCTTGTGCCACACTACCTTGAGACTATACAGGTCTAGCTCTGAAATTTTGTGAATTTTGATTATTGAACTCACCTTTGTTTCTTGGTACAGGTGCACTAGAAGATGATGGAGTAGGTCCCTTTTGCTTATGTTGGAAAGATGACTGGTTGGCATTACTCTTCTGCTGTCCGGACTCATTCCCTGTCTTAGCTTTCTTGTTTCGGAACTCTTCTCTATCCCTCAACTTATCTTTCTCAACCTGCTGCACATGGATCATAAGTCCTGCTATGTCCATGTCTCCTATCAACATAGCTGTCTTGCCCTCCTTTCTTGACAGACGAGACAACCCAGATACAAATAAACTCATCCTGCTCCTCATATCAGCAACCATCTCCAGGGTATAATGGAAAAGTTAGGTGAACTTAAGGCTATACTCATGCACACTCATAGATTCCTTCTTAAGAGTGAGGAATTCCCTTATCTTTGCCTCTCTTAGCTCACGGGGAAAGAAACGCCCCATGAAGGCACTCTCGAACACAGCCCAGCTTACGATTGGTGCACTTTCAGCTCTACCCTTATTCCATTGGTCAATCCAGATTCTAGCAACACCCTTCAGTTGGTATGCAACTAGTTCCACTCGCTTAGCATCAGTAACATGCATCACCTCAAACACTTTTTGCAACTCTTCCACAAAAAATTTCGGATCCTCAGTAACACTTGAACCAATGAAGCTTGGAGGATTCATCCTTAAGAACTCACGGATCCTAGAAGTATCAGCCACTTCCTATCGATCCTCTCTTTGTTCCCAGCTTGGTTGGTAACGACTTGGCTCAACATCCGGATAACTTCACGGAACTCAGCATTAGTGACCTCTCCTTGGGGTTGCACTTCTGGTGCATTAGGTACCCATTGATCTTCAACGTTCCTCCTAGCAAGATGACCTCAGACAGCTCTTCGTGGAGGCATGATCTGAAAGATACACACAAGCATGAGTTTGGAGACTTTATAGAGATGAACTCTATCGCACGAAATGAGTATAAAAGAAGTGAGATAGTTCCTAAATATTGCAGCCTCCTAATTATAAATGTGGCATGCTTCACACCGATAACAAGGACTCTATTGACATGGATTCATAGACACCCTAGGACTCTTAAACTCTGTGCTCTGATACCAATTTTGTCATGCCCCGAGCCTACACCCTGGGCGTGACTGGCACTCGAGAACCATTGCTGGCCCCAAGCGAACCTTTGGTCTGGCTTAACTCTTAGCTGAAGACTTACTTAACATTGAATAACTCAAATGAAAACTATAACTCAGATAACTGCTCAGAATATTTAAGGAAAACATTCACTAGCCAAACTGGCAACTCAAGTCTCAGACATCAATAACTGAAATGAACAAGACTAATGAACTATAACTATCTATCTATGAAGCCTCTACTAACTGAGATGGACGTTGGGACAAGATCCACGACATCCTAATAAAACTAGAATGAATAAAGTAAACAAGGGATCCTCCGGAAAGCAAGGAGGCTCACCAACAACTCGGAAGCTCAACTGGATCAACGAAGCGCTGGATGCTAATCCTGGTTACCTGTATCTGCATCATAAAATGATGCAGGCCAAATGACCTCAGTCCATTGAATGTACGAGCATGAGAGGGTAAATCTAAACAAGACATAAGCTTGAACCGGAACTGAAAGAAACACTTACCTCGTCTCAACTCTACTCAATTCATTTCAATATAAAGTAGTAATAAAGATGCAGTATAAAGAAAAGATTTAAAACATGAAGATAACAACTCAGTGTATTGAAAGAAACAATAATAACTTAGTTTTGTATATAAAAATACAAGTAACTCTGTTAGAGATTCTCTAACCGACAACCATCACTATGAGCTATGTGATGATACAGCGTCTAGCCAACACTGTCAGAACTTTCCTATACTTTGTCGGGGTATAGAACCTACTACTAAGTGGATCCACTAGTCTATGCTAAAAAATATTAAAGAATCATCTAAAAAGTATGACCCTTTCTACCCATGTTGGCTACATGATTTATGGAGACTTGAGTTATCTGAACCCGTCCCCATACCGGTGCTCAATACTACTCCAAAAATGTAACTAGCTCATATATTTTAAAACATAACTTTTTCTATGGTTTGAGATTATTACTCAAAAGATCTTTCTCTTAAAAGAGATGGTACTAAAACTACTCATGAAAACTCTTTTGGAAATCGGTGTTTCCTCTCATCTTAAATGTGAAAATATTTACTCTTGGGAATACTTAGTCCCCATATATAATTTTAAAGAAAATGAACTCGGCTCTACTCTTCCTCAAACTCAATGCTTAAGTCTTAAAACAAGTTTAAAACAATTGTAAAAGACTTTTTGAAAGGAATCCAAAAACTCTCTAGACTTGACTCTTAGCTCTACCTTGAATTTGAATTATGGATTCAAGAGTTATGATCTCATGTTATGGATGATCTCTCGATATTTATACGTACCTTAGAGTGTAGAAATCAACTAGAAAACATAGGTACGATTCAAGGGAACTCAAACGGAAAAAAGTGAGAAAGGGTAGAAGACTTGGCGACCTTGGCGTACTGAGTGGCGCAGGGCACCAGACCCTGAACTACAGAAGGGAATGTGGGGCGCACTGACTGGCGCGGCGCCCCAGGGCCAAAACTACAGAACACTTTCTCTGGCGCACTGAGTGGCGCAGTGCGCCAGCCCCCTGACCAGAAAACCCGAAAAATTTTCTTACTCGATTTTTGACCCTAATTCACCTTGAATCGAATGGTTTCTTCCCCAATCACTTAAATTTGAATACCCAACAATAGTATACAAGAATCTACTCAAAAACAACCTTAAAACTCATACGATTATCTCAAGAACTTATCGAAACCTCAACATTCAAGATTATGAATGAAACTTCAATAAAACTCATCAAGAACTCAAATCCTTTTTTTCAAGAATAAAATTACACTGAATTAATCATGATTGGTGCATGGGTGAACGAACCCAATACTATGTGAACTCACATACCTCTTAGGGATCAAACCCTTGGCGAAATCTGCAACGAAATCCTCAAGAACTTGACGAACGCTTGATTTTTCTCCTTTTCTCCTCTTCTTGAACTTCTCTCAAAGCCCTAGCGTATTTTAGGATTTGTAAAACTGAACAAAATCAGTTTAGACCCCTAAATATTACTAAATTTTGTTTTAAATTAATTGGGTAAGGAAAAGACCAAAATACCCCTCTTAAATCTGGGTAACTTTCCTTAACTAGACAACCCGACTTCAAATGGGCATATCTCTCTTATGCGAGCTTGAAAATTAGCAAACTTGATGGCATTTGAAAGAGGATTCCAAGATCTTTCATTTGATATCTTATGGTCCACCTAACTCATTCTGTACTGAAAGTTATGGTCGTTTGAAGTTGACCTAAAACTCATACTTAGCATAACTTGCAAAATTTTAGATTTTGCTATTTCCAATTTAGTTTCTCTCTAATTCTAGTTCTTTCAAATACCGAGGTGTTAAAAGTTGGGGGAAGAATCTGCTCGAATCGGATTTTTTGAGGAAAGTATCAAGAGAGAATTGGATTTGGTTAGACAATGTGTGGTTGGTAAAAAAGGATCAGTTTTTTAGCAAGGTACAGAATGTATCGCCAAATATTCAATATGATTCCACAATATCTAGTTTCATTCAAGTAACGGATTCTAGCCAACTGAAAGGATCTTCTGATCAATCCAGAGATCATTTGGATTCCATTAGTAAAGAAAGGAACATAGGAGTATCAACGGAAAGTTCTGAAAATATTTCATTCTTAGGAAAAGAACTATGAGATCGATATTGAGTTACATCTCTTTTCCATTCAAGAGTTCTTATGCATTTCCACGCCCCTTTGAGACCCCAAAAAATGGACAAATTCCTTTTCTTAGGAACACATACAAGATTCTTCACTACAAAAAGGATAATGGTAACCCTACCATTAACTACTTCATTTATGAATTTCATAGTAATAGAAATACATGTCCTACCGAGACAGAATTTGGAACTTGCAATCATCTTGCCTTGCAGGCAAATATTTACCTCAGTGGAATGGATGATTCATTCGGATTGACATGAGAGTCCAACTACATTTCCAGAATCCATGTTGTATATTTGAAAGAGATTGACCTCCTTGCTTCTCTCATGGTACACTCATCTTCCCCTTTTTAGAATGCACTTATATATGATAAGTGCATTCTAAAATTTTAAAATTTAATGTTACTGCGTACTAAAAAACAAACAGATTTTCAACAATTTTTTTGGGGGGAGATTCATTAGAAGCTTTTCTGAGGAATATTAATTCGATCAAAAATTATATATATTTGACGGACTTCATTCATCATCACAAAAATATTGCAAGACAAGTTTTTCTTTAGGAATTTTTTGTAACTATCAAAGTCTAAAAGAAAAGATTAATTAACATAAATTACAATCGATTTCGTTCCAACAGTATTCCTTTGGTGAGACCAAGATTTTCACATTGTTAACCATTAGGCCACGTGCATTGAGGATTTCTCTCGTAATTTCAATCTTAGATTGTATACAACTATGTTTTCGTCATAGTATATCTTATAAAAACTATTCTCCTGTCTCTGTCACGAAAAAGGGCGCCGCAAATTCGTACCAAGAATTTATTTTTAAATTCTTTATGAAAAAATAAAGATGTCCAGGATTTCTTTACTTTGTATTGCTTCATGATCAATATCTTAACATCGCCCTTATCATCTACTAATCGAGTCATACAAAGACATTCATATGAAATTCCTAAACCAGTTATATCATTCTCTTTTAGATTACATTTAGGCTCAGGGATCAGAAACATATGGAACTTTTTAGAATTGGGATCGAAATAAATTACTTGGTTAAAAGAAGCAACGCGCACCCACAATTCATTACTTTCATCATTATATAATTTTTTTACCTTTACCTTATAATGAAGTCGTCCATGCAATTTAATCCCTTCACAACATAAACATAATTTATTATTGAATTTTGTTGCTTACTCTTTACAAATTATATGATGGACATCTTTGATTATGCTTTAATATGAATATTTGAGTTTTATCCGCTTTTATGGATTAGTGGATTGTTATTCTATTGCGCATTATTCTATGGTGTTTGATTATTAGACATGTAGATCTTTGTGATTATGGTTTAAATATATTAGTATACACATTAAGAAGTTAGTTTCAAATTTTGGTTAAATATTTAGTTTATAGATGATGGTTGGATACTTACGTATCTTTTCAATTTTACATTAAATATAAAACCTTTATGAGAATTGATTTGCTTGAATGTGTATATCACATGCAAAATTGATTAAAAAAGTTCTTGCCTTATTGCCTCTCAAATACAGCCATGACATCAAAAAGTATTATTGCTGACTTAAAACAAAGGTGAAAAATTGAACAGTGTCAATTACGACATCTGGAGTCATAAAATATGATATATACTAGAAGACCAAAATACGCTCGAAGGTATAAATCATGTTTTAAATCAAAAAGAAGAGGAAAACACTGTTATAACACAGAAGAGACCTTGAAGCTTATAAAGCTTGGAAAAAGGCTAATTCCACTGCACATGGAATAATAGTTAGTTATGTGGTTGATGACCTCATACATGAATGTGAGGAATTTCCTACAGCTCATGTTATATGGGCACATCTGCGAGGAACATATGGGGGAGTACATCTGTAACCCACCTCCGATAGTTGACTATCAAATTTGACACTTACAAGAAGCGTCATGACCAAAATGTCAAACAATGCCTCAGGGTGATGTTAAACATGATAGCCAATTCAAGAGTGTTCGTCATGTTCTTTCAGATGAGCAACAAGTCCAGGCAGTGATTCTGTCTCTTCTCAATAATTGATAACATTTGAAGGTTAACTTGGCTCATAATGATAGTATCAAAACCTTTTCTGATGTTGCTCGCCATGTCAAACTTGAGGATGAGTGGCTTGGTGGTGCTAAAGCTGCTTCTAATGCCTTTCAGGCAGAGTCAAGTGGCCCAAAGTCTTCAGGCTTCAAGCACAAGAAGAATTGGAAATGGAATAGGAAAGATAGAGGTACATGAGACGTACCCTCTAAGAAAAAGTAGAAGCCTAATTCTATGAAAGGAAAAAGGTTCTTCAAGAAGAGATACAAGAGAAAAATGAAGTGCTATAATTCTCAAGTGCTGGGACACTTTACGCGTGAATGTACCAAGCTGAAAAAGATAGCATTTCCAAACGTATCTCTAAGTGCTACATATGTTTCTAGCACTTTCTTATTAATTGAATATTATCCTATATGTATTGTAGACTCGGGATTCACCGACCACGTGAGTCGAGATCGAGAAGCGTTTGTGGAGTTTTATTGAGTTTCATCAAAATCAAGGTGGATCTACGTGGGAAATAATACGAGACTGGAAGTCAAAGGAATAGGCACTTGCAAAGTGGACTTGCATGTGGTCGTTCTTTGATGTTGCATGACGTTCTATATGCTCCGGAGATTCGACGAAACTTAGTATATGTGTCAGTTCTTTTAGACGTGTATTTTGATTTATTTTTTAGTTGTAATGGTGTTAGAGTAACTCTAGATAACGTTTTATATGATTTTGGACTCCGGTATGATAATTTTATCGTTTTAGATTGTAATCCTTCAACTTATGACTATCATATTGACCGTTGTGTAATGGAATGTTATTCAAGTAACAATGAGATTGATGTTATTACATGGCATGCAAGATTAGGTCATATAGGACAAGACCGAATGAATAGGTTGGCAAAAGAAGGACATTTATGTTCTTTTACCAAAATTGAAATGTCAACTTCTGAAAATTGTCTTACTAGAAAGATTATGTGTAAACCATTTGGGAAAGATAAGAGAGTCGGGTTCCTACTTCAATTAATTCATTCTGATATTTGTGGTCCAATGAATGTGAGGGCAAGGTCTGATGCTATATACTTCATTACATTTATTGATGATTTCACGCATTTTGGTTATGTCTATTTTATTTCTCATAAATCTAAAGCACTTAAGTGCTTTAGAAAATATATGAATGAAGTTGAGAATCAATTAGATAAAAGTATAAAGGCTTTAAGAACCGATAGAGGGCGTGAAAATTTGTCAAAAAAATTTAAAGAATTATGTACTGAAAAGGATATTATCGGACAGTTAACTACTCCTTATACACCTAAACAAAATGGTGTAGCTGAAAGAAGGAATAGAACGTTATTGGACAAGACTAGGTCAATGATGGCGCAAGCAAATTTTTCTATCTCTTTCTGGGGAGATGCACTATTGATTGCGGCCTACATATTGAATAAAGTGCCCTTTAAATCAGTATCTTCAACTCCTTATGAACTTTGGAGTTGTCATAAAATGAACCTGGTCGATTTACGACCTTGGAGTTGTGTTGTGTATATTAAAGATCATTTTGGTAATATTGGTAAATTAAGTCTGAAAGGAAAGAAATGTATATTTATAAGATACTCATAACACTCGAAAGGGTATGTATTCATTGATGAATTGGATGATGGAAGTATTACTGAAATTGTATCACGTGATGTCAGATTTTAGGAAAATATTTTTTCTAAAAATGATGAAATAGATAAAGGTGCGCCTCTCTACGAAATGTTGAATTAAGAAGATCAAGTAATGTCGTCAGCCATACTTGATAACTCAATGGATCAATAAATGATTCCTGGTCCAAGTGGAAGTTATGAATCCCAAAATCATATAGAGGAATATGAACTTCAATTACGTAAGAGTACAAAAAAAGAAGTACCTAAACGATCTTATGAGATTGAGGATTATGTTTTCTTGGTATCTCCTACATAATTGGATGAACCTAATTCTGTAACTAAGGTTTTATTGAGCCCTAAAAGGGATGAATGGTTAAAAGCGATGAAAGAAGAATTACAGTCCATGAAAACCAACAAAGTATGGGATCTAGATGACCTTCCTAAGGAACGTAAAGCTATTGGGAATAAATGGATTCTCAAAGTTAAACGCAAGGAGGATGGGTCAATAGAAAGACACGAATCACGATTGGTGGCAAAAGGTTTTACTCAAGAAGTTGGAATAAACTATGAGGAAACTTTTTCACCATTTGTGAAGTTTATCTCCAAACGATTACTTTTAGCTATTGTTGCACGTTTTGATCTATAATTACATCAAATGGACGTGAAGATCGCTTTTCTCAATGGAGATTTGAACTAGGAAATCTACATGAAACAACTAGTAGGTTTTATTGTTAAAGGCCAAGAAAAGAAAGTTTATAAATTAAGAAGATCAATTTATGGCCTAAAGCAATCTATAAGGTAGTGGTACTTGATATTTCATAAGGAGGTGATATCGTTTGATTTCACCATTCTCAATGAAGACCATTGCATCTATGTGAAAAAATTCAATGGAAAGTTTGTAATTCTTTCTCTTTACGTAGATGATATTTTATTAGCTGGAAATAGTTTGAAGTATGTGAAAACTATCAAGTTATGGCTTTCAAAATCATTTGATATGAAAGATATGGGTGAAGCAAACTATATATTAGGTGTTAAGATCCAAAGAGACCATTCCAAGAAATTTTTGAGTTTATCTCAAGAAACTAACATAAAGAAAATATTGGAACGTTTTCGAATGAATATTTTTAAATTCATGGATACTCCTGTAGCAAGGGGTGAAACCTTAAACCTTGAAATGTGTACAAAGACTGAAAAAGAAAAGGAAGACATGTACCGAGTTCTATATTCTAGTGTTGTTTTGATGTATGTTATGATGTGTACTTGCCCAGACAATTGTTATGTCGTAAGTCTGGTTAGCAGGTATCAATCTGATCCTGGAAGAGATCATTGGAAAGCAGTAAAAAGAATATTCCAATACATGAAGGGAGCTGCAGATCATTCACTATGTTATAGTGGATCTAATTTATTCATTAAAGGTTATACAGATGCTGATTGGGTTGGTGACCGGATGATAGGAAATCAACATCCGGTTATGCTTTCTTACTAAAAAGTGGTGTCATTTCATGGAAAAGTAAGAAGCAAACTTGCAGGGCTCTTTCAACCATGAAATTTGAATTCATGGCTTGTGTGTCTGGAGTACAAGAAGTTGTTTGGTTAAAGAGATTCTTTGAGAATTTGAGTATTGCAAAGAATTATAAGGATCCCACGATTCTATATTGTGATAGTCAAGAGGTTATTGCATACACGAAGGATCATAAGTATCACAACAAAACCAAACACATTAACATCAAGTATAAATTTGTGAGAGGCATAGTGGCAAGTGGAGAAATAATTGTGCAATACATTCCTACACGTGAAATGATAGATGGTCCTTTTACAAAGGCCATCTGTAGAGACTTGTTTGAAAAACATGTTAAGCCTCAAGGTTTGCGTAGGGTTTGATGATATTTTAGTATTGTAAAATAACTTGGTCGTTATAATTTTCTCTTCTATACTATATACTGAATTTATGTTCATGTATAGTATGCATGTGATATTCTATAAGAAATAAAAATGTGTCGAACAAGTCGTGAGATTGGCTTTCTCACACGAGCAATCACCTCTTACGTCGAGGAACGTTAAGAGATGAGTTACACCACCATATTATAACTTGTTTTATGAACCAGACATTATTTCTCTAAGAAATTGAGTTTAAGGATCATTGAAGAGAGAAACTAGGGTTAAACATTTGGAGGTGTTTAGACCAAGGCATGTACGATGTTGGATAATCGAAAGAATCAGACACATACACCAGTATAAGGTGAGAACATCCTAGAACATATTCATACCACGTGTTTCAACAGATCAATGGGTCAGTGAAAGAATGGTACCTTCTTCTTCATTGTGTGAGACCCCAAAAGGTTAAAATGACTTATCAATGAAATACCCTTTGACATTTTTCTATTTCTTGAAGTTTAAATCAATGTTGCAACTTTAGCATGTTACTAATAGCCATGAATGATTCAGTAATACAGTGTATGTCTAGGAAAGCAGATGAGTTGGAACATATAGATTCGAGTAGAAAGTAAAGACGATTAATTGAATAAAAAACTTGTATACACAAGTAGACCATTGCACTAATCATATTGGTATTGAGTGTAATTGTGTATAATGTTAAACATGAACTCGAGTTAACCTCTTTAAGAGGATGAGGGATAGAATAAGTAACTATTGAAGTAGTGAATGAAGTTTGGGGTATTGTGAGTAACAGTGTCCTAAAAATCGTAGTGATTTTTTTCCACATGTGATTGGATTCATATGTAGGGCTTGTAAAACCTTAAAGGTAAGCTTTTGATGCTCACAGATCGCATGAACTATTTGTTGTATGAATTGTGTGTCTAGTTGATGTCATATTGGCTTGGTTCTAGTCCACCATGTGCGAAGTGGGAGACATATTTTTTTGTGGGTGGTGGGTCTCCCATGTGGGAAGACCCGACCCGATCCAATCTTACCTGACTTGATCTGTTTTATTTAATGGATAAGATCAGGTTTTGAAAAGAAGGGAGAACGGTTAAGAAGTAGTAATTGTTCCAACTTCTTCTAATTAAAAGGAGACCTTATTCTTTTTCGGAAAGTAACAGATAGAAACGTGATAACGTTAAAAAGAAAAAGAAAAATAGAGAAAACCAAAAAGTTATTTTTTTGCCAATATTCAATCGACACAATCTCAGCTACTTAATTTGTGAATGAGAACGAATTTTGCTAATGGACATTTGCCTTTAGTTCAAGTAAAATAAGGTCATTGTCTTATTTCTCCTTCACTTGAGACACTCAGCTTTGGAATATGTTGTTGACACACTTCATCATATTTTCTTTACTACTCCACTCCTTCATTTGATTTCATCCTTACTCCATATTCGGATGCAGATTAAGGGGGAAAGACTTTGATTGGGAAAAGGGGCCTCCTCTACCTATGGCATGTTCGTTACTCATCTGGCTGACTATGGCACTGGGTGGTTTCTTGTATGTGTAACACCTCGGATTTGAAAAGATGGAAAAATTCAGTTTTTAAGAAATCTGGTGACAGACCTACGGTGCTATCCACGGCCCGTGGAATGACCCACAGACCGTAGGTGGTGTCCGTGGTTGGCCGGTGGTTCTTTTTCATAATGTCAAGTTTTCTGTATTTTTCGACGGTTCACCAGGACAGTCTGTCGTTCAATACACGATCCGTAGATAGGGTTCGTAGGTGAGTCCCAGACTTAGAGAAAATTCAGGATCAAAAGGACTAGATCCACGACCGGGATCAACGAACTATCGATTGGACGATGGTCCGTGGATGAATTCAGTCAATCCAGGGACTCAGGACCAAGCCTCTGATCCAAACGATGCCCCAACAGGACGGTCCGTGGTTCGACCTACGGACCGTTGGTCAGGTCATTGTCTGGGTCGTCAATTACTATTTTTAAGGGCTTTTGGGTCTTTTCTTAATTATTTATCCTAATACTATATCGTTTTACCCTTCACCAAAACCCCTATATAAACGTTTTAACCCCAAATTTCCCTCAATGGAAATCATTCTTTCAAATTCACAAAAGAAGACCTCTTAAATATTTCTCTCTCTAGAAGTTGAAGAAGAAGGGATAAACCTAGGGTTACAAGTCAAGTCTTCAATTCCCCCATTGAAGTCAAGTTTTTGGCATTAAGGTATCATAGTTTTCATCCATGGATTCCTTCCATTCATGGAGTTCCCAAATTCTACTACTTTCAAAGATAAAAATCCCCAATCGAGTTAGGGTTTTTCTTATATGTTATGGGTTCTCTTGATTATTTATTTAATTGATTGAATTATGATCTCTTATGCATGAATTGATGAAATTATATGGTTTTATGATGATTCCCATGAACCCATGTAATCCCCATATTTTCCAAATTATGATGATTTGATGTGGGATTTGGATTATGAATGAAGAGTTTATGAAATTAAGCAAGTTCTTATGGGATTTATGAAAATGTTTTAAGGATGCTTTGAGAGTGAAGTATCAATGATAATTTTATTGTTGTGTTATTGAAAGAATTTTTTTATATACACATGAAAGTATGATTGTGAAAGGTTTTCTCACATTATAAGGGTTCTTAAGGTTGAAAGATTTTCTCACCTAAAATGAACCAGCGATTAAGGATTTATGTAAATGATGAGGCAAGAGGCAATTACCCATGCTCTCTAATTGAATGACAAGAGGCGATTACCCATGTCATATGATATACGTACAAGAGGTGATTACCCATGTTCCTCTATGAGCTAAGTTGAATATGACTAAGAACTAGTCTGTGGAAGTTAAGCTTAGTACCAAGTGGACAAGTGGAGATTACCCATGTCCCATAAACTATGTGCTAACATAGGATTATCTAGATAGACATTAGCTAGTGGATCCACATAAGCTAGAAGTTCATGGTAATTTCTTTTGCAAGTAAGACACCCTTTTTTGGTGTGGGAGACACTGGATTCCATGTTGATAACTCACATGGTATTATATGTCGGTTAAGGTTACTTCCCACAAGTAAGTTATGATGAACTAAGGTTACTTCAAGGAAGTATCTCACATATGTTTTAAGATGACGTTCACTTGCATTGATCATGTTTTACGACTTATGCTTTCTAACATTCAAGATTTATGTTTTAGCTTGATCATTGCATGCTCATGAAAATGTCCCTTTTTAACATGACCTTTATCCTTTATGCATGGCTATCATACTTGGTACATATTTTGTACTAACGCATACTCTTGCCTACATTTCCCCAAATGTAGGGTCTGACAGTCAAGGTTACCAGTTTCGTGGCTACAGGTTGCTTTGAGAGATTTCGAGCTTTGGTGAGTCCTCATGCTTCAAGGACCAGACTTTCTTTGTTTTCGGTCTTTCCTTTATTTCAGTTTTTGTACATGATGTATGGGCTAGGCCCAATTTCATTCTTATGTACTAGATGGTTATTTAGACAAGTGTTTAGACTTCTGCTTTACTTTTATAAAACTTTTGGAACTTGAAATGTGGTTCTTTATCTCTTTTGTTCTATTTCTTATTTTATGAATTCTAAGTGGCTTGTATGGGGCCTTTCGCGGTCCTGTACGTCATGTTACGCCTAGAGGGTACCTTGGGTTGTGACAAACTTGGTAATCAGAGCACAAGGTTTAGAAAGGTCCTAGGATGTCTCATAAGCCACGTCGAGTAGAGTCTTGTTCATGAGTGTGAAGCGCGCCACATTTATGAATGAGAGGCTTCAAGATGTTTAGGAAACTCCACTTCTTTCATTACTATAAAGTCGTGCGATAGAGTTTAACTCTATAAGATCTCTCACCTAATACTTATCCAATGCTCTACAGGACATGACTACTCGAAGAGTTTATACTAGAAGGAATGCGGGAGAGAATGTGAATCAAGAAGCTCCTCCTCAAGCTCCTCAAGTTCCGGTCGATCCTTTGGCCGAGTAATTGACTAATGCGGAGTTTAGGGATACTTTTCAAGTATTGACCCAAGCCATGAAGGCCCAAGCCAATAGGGAGGTTGTGTTCCCCGTGAACCCAAATGTGGGTACGGAGGCATATAGAGTGAGGGACTTCACTAGAATGAATCCTCATGAGTTTCATGGTTCTAAGGTTGAAAAAGATCCTCAAGAGTTCATTGATGAGGTTTACAAGGTGTGGATGATTATGGAAGTGATGCCGATGGGAAAGGCGGAGTTGGCCGCTTATCAACTTAAGGGTGTTGCTCAAATTTGGTTCAATCAATGGAAAGAAGGGAGACCGAAAGATGCGGTTCCTCTCGATTTGGAAAAAATTCAAAGTTGCTTTCCTTGATAGGTTCTTTACCCTTGAGATGAGGGAGGCAAAGGTGCTTGAGTTCATCAACCTTCGTCAAGGAAGTATGAGTGTGAAGGAATATGCTTTGAAGTTCACACAACTATCTCGATATGCTCCCACAATGGTTGCCGATCCTAGGACAAAGATGAGTAAGTTTGTTTCGGGTGTGTCCGAAATGGTTGTTAAGGAATACCGTACCGCCATGCTTGTTAATGACATGGATATTTCTCGTCTCATAGTTCATGATCAACAAATCAAAGAGGAGAAACTTAAAGGAAAGGTCTAGGGAGGCAAAGAGGGCTAAAACCGGTGATGGAAATTTTTCAAGGTCTGATGGACATGGTCGTTGTAAGGTCCGACAAAGGTTTTCCGGTCAAGGTTCCTCCAATACTCCTTCTAGGTTCAACAAAGAGAGGGTATCTAACCCTAAGCGTCAAGGAGGAAATGGTAGTGGGTCTTTGTTGCCTACTTGTGCTAAGTGTGGAAGGAAGCATGAGGGCAAGTGCCTAGCGGGTTCCAATGCTTGTTTTGGTTGTGGTAAGATGAACCACAAGATAAGAGATTGTCCTATAGTTGCTAAGAATGAAGGAGATAATCACCGAATAGCTCAACTTAATCCTTCATCTGGTCCTAGTGGAAGTCAGAGGCAAAGCTGATTATAGGCACTTCAGACTCGTGGTGAGCAAGAGGGTTCTCCCGATGTGGTTACCGGTATGTTGAAAGTGTTACAACTTGATGTTTATGATTTACTTGATCCCAGTGCTACCTTATCTTTTGTGACACCGTATGTGTCTATGAGGTTTGATGTTCTTCTGGATATGTTGTTAGATCCTTTATATGTCTCTACTTTTGTTAGTGATTCTGTTGTGGCTAAGAGGGTCTATAGAAAGTGTCATGTTTCCTTGTCCCATAGAGTTACTCTTGTTGATTTGGTAGAGTTTGATATGCTAGATTTTGATGTTGTCCTTGTTATGGATTGGCTGCATTTTTGTTATGCTTCTATTGATTGTAGAACCCGTGTAGTCAAGTTTCAGCTCCCGAATGAGCCTGTCCTAGAGTGGAAAGGGGGAAATTCTATGCCTAAAGGTCAGTTTGTCTCTTGTCTTAAAGCTAGAAAGATGATTGCTAAGGGTTGCATATACCATCTAGTTAGGGTGAGGGATGTGGATTCTGAAACCCCTACTCTTGAGTCGGTCCCCGTTGTTAATGAGTTTCTGGAAGTGTTCCCAGATGATCTACCCAGTATTCCTCCCGAAAGGGAAATAGACTTTGGTATTGACCTTCTCCCAGATACACAACCTATCTCTATCCCTCCTTACCGAATTGCTCCAGCAGAACTAAAAGAGTTGAAAGAGCAATTGAATGATTTGTTGGATAAGGGTTTCATCCGAGCGAGTATCTCTCCATGGGGTACTTCAGTTTTTTTGTTAAAAAGAAGGATGGTTCTCTCCGTATGTGTATAGACTATCGGCAGTTGAATAAGGTTACCATTAAGAATAAGTATCCTCTCCCAAGGATAAATGATTTATTTGACCAACTTCAAGGGGCGAGTTACTTTTCAAATATTGACCTTCAATCGGGTTATCACCAATTGAGGGTGAAAGAAGATGACAATCCGAAGACAACTTTTCAAACTCGGTATGGTCATTATGAGTTTTTGGTAATGTCGTTTGGTTTGACTAATGCTCCGGCGGTATTTATGGATTTGATGAATAAGGTGTTTAGACAATACCTTGAAATGTTTGTGATTGTGTTTGTTGATGATATATTGATCTATTTGAGAAGTGAGGATGATCACATCAATCATTTGAGGATTGTGTTGCAAATTCTCAAGGACCAACAACTCTTTGTGAATTTTAGCAAATGCGAGTTTTGGCTAAGGTCCGTAGCTTTTCTTGGTCATATTGTTGCAAGTAAGGGTATTGAGGTAGATCTTAAGAAGACGTATGCGGTTAAGATTTGGCCTAGACCTCTATCCCTTTCGGATATTAGAAGCTTCTTGGGTTTGGCTGGTTACTACAGAAGGTTTGTTGAGGGGTTTTTGACGATTGCCTCTCCATTGACAGCATTGACTCAAAAGAAGACTAAGTTTATATGGTCCAAAGCATGTGAAAAGAGTTTTCAGGAATTGAAAGATAGACCTACTTCCGCTCCGGTGTTGACTTTACCGGAAGGGACTGATGGTTTTGTGGTTTATTGTGATGCCTCAAGAATTGGGCTAGAATGTGTGCTTATGCAAAATGGGAAAGTTATTACCTATGCTTCAAGGCAACTTAAGATTCACGAGAAGAATTATCCTACCCATGACCTTGAATTAGCGGCGGTTGTTTTTACCTTAAAGATTTGGAGGCACTATTTGTATGGTGTTCATGTGGATGTTTTTACCGACCATAAGAGTTTGCAATACGTGTTTAATCAGAAGGATCTAAATCTTTGCCAAATAAGGTGGCTTGAGTTATTAAAAGATTATGATATGAGTATTCTCTATATCACCCCGGTAAGGCGAATGTGGTGGCAGACGCTCTTAGTCGGTTGTCTATGGGTAGTATTGCTCACATCGAAGATGATAAAAAGGAGTTGGTTCAAGATGTTCATAGATTGGACCGATTGGGTGTTCAGGACTCTACCAAGGGTGGTGTTATGGTTCACAATGGGTCAGGATCGTCTTTTGTGGAGGATGTGAAAGCCAAGCAAGGTCTTGATCCGACTTTGGTGGAATTAAAGGAAACGGTGCTTAATAAGTCCGTTGAGGCCTTCTCCCAAGGAGGAGATGGTGTACTTCGATACCAAGGTCGTTCGTTTATCCCTAATGTAGATGACTTGAGAGAACAGATCTTATCAGAAGCCCATAGTTCTCGATATTCCATTCACCCGGGAGCCACCAAGATGTACCGTGACTTGCAGGAGATCTATTGGTAGAATGGGATGAAGAAGGATATTGCGGGATTTGTAGCTAGATGTCCTAATTGTCAACAAGTGAAAGTTGAGCATCAGAAACTGGGAGGTTTATCCCAATACATTAGCATTCCTATTTGAAAGTGGAAAGATTTGAATATGGACTTCATCGTTGGGTTGCCTCGCACCCGGTGACAACATGACTCAATTTGGGTTATAGTAGATCGAATGACGAAACTGGCTCATTTCATTCCCGACAAGATTTCTTATTCGGCGGAGGACTATGCTAAGTTGTACTTGAGAGAAATGGTAAAGTTGCATGGAGTGCCTTTATCCATTATCTCCGATCGTGGTACCCAATTCACTTCTCAGTTTTGGAAATCTTTTCAAAAGGGTCTTGGTACTCGTGTTAAGCTTAGTACAGCCTTTCATCCACAAACTAATGGACAATCGAAGCGTACTATACAAACTTTGGAAGATATGTTGAGAGCTTATGTGATTGATTTCAAAGGTAATTGGGATGACCATTTTCCATTCATCGAGTTTGCATATAACAATAGTTATCACTCAAGCATTGGTATGGCTCCATTTGAGGCGTTATATGGTAGGAGGTGTAAATCTCCTATAGAATGGTTCGAAGTGGGTGAAGTCGCTTTGATAGGTCCCGAATTGGTACATGAGTCTATGGAGAAAGTTTGACTTATTAGAGAAAAGTTGAAAACGGCTCAAAGTCAACAAAAGTCATATGCCGGTGTTAGAAGAAGAGATCTTGAGTTTGATGTTAATGATTGGGTCAATTTAAAAATCTCACCCATGAAGGGTGTAATGAGGTTTGGTAAGAAAGGGAAGCTTAGTCCCCGATATGTAGGCCCATATCAAATTTTGAGACGTATTGGTAAGGTTTCTTACGAACTTGAATTGCTTAATGAATTGGCATCGGTGCATCCAGTTTTCCATGTCTCTATGTTGAAGAAATGTGTTGATGATCCGACATCAATAGTTCCCTTAGAAGGTTTAGGAGTTAAGGAGAATCTTTCCTATGAAGAAGTTCCGGTTGAGATTTTAGACCGGCACATCAAGAAGTTCATAAATAAAGAAATTGCTTCCGTGAAAGTGTTGTGGAGGAATCAGTTAGTCGATGGTTCTACTTGGGAGGCCGAGGCCGATATGATGTCCCGATATCCTCATCTCTTTCCTTCTACCCCTACTCTAGCTTGAGGTAATGAGTTCCTCATGGTTTACTCTTTTGGTGTCATGTGTCTTATATATTCCCATAATTTCCTCATTTATGCATGTTCATGAAAAATCTTAAGTTTTGAAAAAATGAGTCAACTTGATTGATTCCTACATGTTTATGTGCATTTGAGTATGAGTTGCATATAGACTTCATGATATGATGTTTTGAACATGTTCTAGCTTGGATTTGATGTTTCCTCCTCGGATATGTGCATTTATGTAAATTGCATGCATGATGGGCTATTAGGTTTAAGTTCCTACCTTCCTTATGATGACTTGAATCTCATTCGAGGACGAATGATCCCAAGGGGAGATAATGTAACACCTCGAATTTGAAAAGATGGAAAAATTCAGTTTTTAAGAAATCTGGTGCCAGACCTACGGTGCCATCCACGGCCCGTGGAATGACCCACAGACCGTAGCTGGTGTCCATGGTTGGCCAGTGGTTCTTTTTCAAAATGTCAAGTTTTTTGTATTTTTCGACGGTTCACCAGGATGGTCCGTCGTTCAATGCACGAGTCGTAGAGAAGGTTCGTAGGTGAGTCCCAGACTTAGAGAAAATTCAGGATCAAACGATCTAGATCCACGGTTGGGATCAACGGACCGTCGATTGGACCACGGTCCGTGGATGAGGTCCGTCGATCTAGGGGCTCAGGACCAAGCCTCTGATCCAAACTACACCCCAACAGGACAATCCGTGGTTCGACCTACAGACCGTCGGTCAGGCCGTCGTCTGGGTCGGCAGTTACTATTTTTATGGGCTTTTGGGTCTTTTCCTAATTATTTTATCCTAATACTATGTTGTTTTACCCTTCACCAAAACCCCTATATAAACGTTTTAACCCCAAATTTCCCTCAATGGAAATCATTCTATCAAATTCACAAAAGAAGACCTCTCAAATATTTCTCTCTCTAGAAGTTGAAGAAGAAGGGACAAACCTAGGGTTTCAAGTCAAGTCTCGGATTCCCCCATTGAAGTCAAGCTTTTGGAATTGAGGTATGATAGTTTTCATCCATGGATTCCTTCCATTCATGGAGTTTCCAAATTCTACTATTTTCAAAGATAGAAATCCCCAATCGAGTTAGGGTTTTTCTTCTATGTTATGGGTTCTCTTGATTATTTATTTAATTGATTGAATTATGATCTCTTATGCATGAATTGATGAAATTATATGGTTTTATGATGATTCCCTATGAACCCATGTAATCCCCATGTTTTCTAAATTATGATGATATGATGTGAGTTTTGGATTATGAATGAAGAGTTTATAAAATTAAGCATGTTCTTATGGGATTTATGAAAATGTTTTAAGGATGCGTTGAGAGTGAAGTATCAATGATAATTTTGTTGTTGAGTTGTTGAAAGGATTTTCTCATATACACATGAAAGCATGATTGTGAAAGGTTTTCTCACATTATAAGGGTTCTTAAGGTTGAAAGGTTTTCTCATCTAAAGTGAACCAACGATTAAGGATTTAAGTAAATGATGAGGCAAGAGGCGATTACCCATGCTCTCTAATTGAATGACAAGAGGCTATTACCCATGTCCTATGATATAATGACAAGAGGCGATTACCTATGTTCCTCTATGAGCTATGTTGAATATGACTAAGAACTAGTCCGTGGATATTAAGCTTAGTACTGAGTGGAAAAGTGGTGATTACCCGTGTCCCATAAACTATGTACCAACATAGGATTGTCTAGATAGACATTAGCTAGTGGATCCACATTAGCTAGATGTTCATGGTCCTTTCTTTGGCAAGTAGAACACCCCTTTTCGGTGTGGGAGACACCGGATTCCATGTTGATAGCTCACATGGTCTTATATGTCGGTTAAAGCTACTTCCCACAAGCAATTTATGATGAACTAAGGTTACTTCAAGGAAGTATCTCACATATGTTTTAAGATGACATTCACTTGTATTGATCATGTTTTACGACTTATGCTTTCTAACATTCAAGATTTATGTTTTAGCTTGATCATTGCATGCCCATGAAAATGTCCCTTTTTAACATGACCTTTATATTTTATGCATGGCTATCATACTTGGTACATATTTTATACTAACGCATACTCTTGACTAGATTTCCCTAAATGTAGGGCCTGACAGTCAGGGTTCCCAATTTCGTGGCCGAGGTTGCCTTGAGAGATTTCGAGCTTTGGTGAGTCCTCATGCTTCGAGGACCGAACATTCTTTGTTTTCAGTCTTTCCTTTATTTTCATTTTAGGACATGATGTATGGGATAGGCCCAATTTCATTCTTATGTACTAGATGGCTATTGAGACAAGTGTTTAGACTTCCGCTTTACTTTTATAAAACTTTTGGAACTTGAAATGTTGCTCTTTATCACTTCTGCTTTACTTTTATAAAACTTTTGGAACTTGAAATGTTGCTCTTTATCTCAATTGTTCTATTTCTTATGTTATGAATGCTAAGTGGCTTGTATGGGGCCTCTCGGGTCTTGTACGCCATGTTACGCCTAGGGGGTACCTTGGGTCATTACAGTATGAGGACTCTTTACGCACTGAGACTTTCCTTGAAAAAGGCTCCCACCTTCAGTGGGATCTAACAAACGGACTCCCAAACGGGCAAATTTGTGAACTTCCTTAGCCAATTCTTTCTGGCCTTCCTCAACATGAGCAGTACTTCCCATGGAAAACCTTCTGAAGCATCAGCAACAACATTAGCCTTACCTGGGTGATAGAGGATACTCATATCGTAATCCTTGCGCTACTCCAACCACCTCCTTTGTCTGAGATTAAGCTCCTTCTGACTGAAAACATAATGGAGACTCTTATGGTCGGTGAACACATCCACATGAACACCATAAAGGTAGTGACGCCATATTTTTAGAGCAAAAACCACTTATGCCAGCTCGAGATCATGAGTCGGGTAGTTCCGCTCGTGAATCTTAAGTTGTCTACAAGCATAGGACATAAAATTACCATTCTGCATCAATTCACAACCAAGTCCAACTTTGGACGCATTGCAATAAACAACAAAACCGTCTATACCCTATGGTAGGGTCAACACTGGGGCAGTGGTTAACCGAGTTTTCAATTCCTGAAAGCTTTTCTCACAAGCTTCAGACCATTGAAACTTAGCTATTTTCTGAGTCAACTTAGTCAACGAGGATGAAATAGATGAAAACCCATCAATGAACCTCCTGTAGTAACTAGCCAACCCCAAGAAACTTCTTATATCAGTTAGGGATGTGGGTCTGGGCCAGTTCTGTACTACTTCAATCTTCTGAGTGTCAACTCAAATCTCTTTGCCAGATACAATGTGGCTTAAGAATGCCACGAATTCAAGCAAAAACTCACACTTAGAAAATTTGGCATATAAATCTCGATCCTTGAGAGTTTGGAGGACTATTCTGAGGTGACTAGCATGGTCCTCATCATTCTTCATATATATAAATATGTCATCAATAAATACGATAACAAACATGTCGAGATACGACTGAAACACTCTGTTCATAAGATCCTTGAATGCTACAGGAGCATTGGTCAAGCCAAAAGACATCACAAGGAACTCATAATGACCATAATGGGTCCTGAATTATCTTCGGGATGTCACTTTTTCTTACTTTCAACTGATGATAGCCAGATATGAGGTCTATCTTGGAGAAGCAGGTGGCACCCTGGAGTTGGTCAAAAAGGTCATCAATTCTCACAAGGGGATACTTATTCTTTATGGTGACCTTGTTCAATTGGTGGTAATCGATACACATCCTAAGGGAACCATCTTTCTTTCTCACGAATAAGACCGGAGCGCCCCCAAGGTGAGACACTAGGTCGGATGAAATCCTTATCAAGAAGATCTTTCAACTGCTCTTTTAACTCTTTTAATTCAGCTAGAGCCATTCTATAAGGTGAAATAGAGATGGGCTGCGTATTAGGAAGAATGTCTATTCTGAAGTCTATTTCTCTCTCAGGAGGGACTCCAGGAAGATCATCTAGAAAGACCTCAGGAAACTCACTCACAACTGAAACTAATTGAATAGCCGGTGTCTCAACACTAGAGTCATTAACTCGGACTAAGTGATAGATGCACCCCTTAGAAACTAATTTTTCGGCCTTAAGGTATGAAATGAAACGACCCTGAGGCACTACTGAACTACTCTTCCACTCTAAAACTAGCTCATTAGGAAACTGAAACTTGACTAGTCGAGTTCTACAATCGACTGAGGCATAACAAACATGTTACATTTGGGAATACTTAGTTTAAGATCGTTGTTGGTTAAACAAGAACTCTCAATAATAATAACTCCATAAAACTCTTGAACTTCCTTTTAAACTCAATTTAGTTTTGAATGTGCATCAAGACATGTGACTGGGATATCCAGGAATATTCAAAGTTAAATGGAGCCTATAGGAGCTAATACAAGGAAGGAAAACGTGACCACAACTTAAAGAAATATGTGCCATATAAAACAAGGAAAGATTGGCCTAGAAATCCCTGGTGTATTGCTGGCGCAGGACGGCATGCCCTGAACTTCAGAAGTCTGGCTTGGGCGTACTGCTGGCGCGTCGCCCCATCGCCTGAACTTTAGAAGTCAGGCCTTGGCGCACTTTGGTGCGTCTCCCCAGGGCCTGAACTTCTGAAGTACAGCCTTGGTGCTATCATGGTGCACCTCCCCAGGCCCTTCCCCAGCACCCCGACGTATTTTCAAGCTTAAATTAGGACCCCAAATTAGTTTAGAATTGGAATAGTATTCCTATACTTTTCTTGTTTCTCAAACCCAAAAGCAATACATGAGAACTTTCATACAATTCCTTTAGAAAACATAATTTACTAAATTAATAGGGTTCATGTGATACTAAGCATAAACAACATTGTAAGATTCACAAAACAAAAGAATCAAAACCTCAATTGTTAAAGAACTGAATTCAATATCAAGAACTACGAATGAATCCTTTAGATGTAATGATTTCTTGACGAAATTGAGATGTAGGGCGTGAGGACGAACAAGTCCAACACTGTGAGAAGCCTTACGTACCTGGAAAGAACAAAGGTTTTTGGTGAAAATCAATGGAATCTTGAAGAACGCTTGAAACCTAGTTTTTTCTCCTCTTGGAACTTACTCTAATTCCTCTAAGTGTTAAAGGATGTGATAAGATGGTTTAACGCTGATTAGACCCTTAATTGGGTGAAGATAATGTGGTTAGGCTTAGAAGGGATGGGAAAAGACCAAATTACCCCTCTAAAAACGATTTGGGTGCCTTAAAAAGATAGGCTTTACTAAAACGGGCATAACATTTTACTACAAGCTCAAAATTAAGAAAAATTGGCAGCGTTGGAAAGAGGACTCAAATAAATTTAATTTGATAGTTCATGAGCCACCTAATTCTTTATGTGCTAAGAGATATGATTATTTTGAAGTTGACCCAAAACTTAAAACTGATGGGTGACTTGAACGGATCCCTCTTTAGCCTTTTTCAAAGTCTGAGGTGTAACATTAATTATCAATACAATCCTTGATTTCTCTATACATTATGTGAGAAGATGACTTTGGCAAAGGCTGTAGCCACTCCTTTGGCTCAAAAGCATGGTGTACATGAAGTTGTGGGAAGTCTTGTAGATGCATCCTTATACAGAATGATAGTGGGGAGTCTTCAGTACTTGACACTCACAAGACCTCATATCACTCATGATGTGAATTTAGCTAGCCAGTTTATGCAAAGTCCAAACATTGAACATCTTCAAGGAGTAAAAAGGATTCTCAAATACATCAAAGGTACTCTACACTTTGGACTCAGAATTATTTCACAATCACCATGTAGGTTGTATGGATACTCAAATGCTGATTGGGGAGGTTGTACCAGCACTAGGAGATAAACTATAGGCTATAGAATTTACCTAGGTGCAAATTGTATTTCTTGGACTTCAAAGAAACAGACCACAGTAGCCTGTTCGAGTGCTGAAGCTGAGTATAGAGTACTAGCCTCCACTGCAGCAGAGATGACATGTATCTACTTCATGATCTTGGGGTGTTCCTTCGATTTGTCCCTACATTGTATTATGATAACTTTAGTGCCTTGTACACGACAGTTAATCCATTTATGCATGCTAGAACTAAACATCTTGAAATGGACTATCATTTTGTTCGTGAGAAGGTGGCCAGAGGACAACTTCTTACTCAGTTTGTGAGGTTTGCTAGCTGACATTCATACCAAAGCATTGACAAAACAAGTCTTTGCTGGATTTCGCAGCAAGCTAGGAGTTACAGTTCCTCCACTCACTAGCTTCAGGGGAAGTGTTGAAGATGAAGGAAGCTGATGATTGGAACATGTCAAAGGAACCGGTCCAATGAAGCTGACAGATGAGTTTACTGTTGTAGAGTTAGAGTCACATTAGAACTAGACTACTAAATCCTAACTTATGTACGACTAAGTTGATGTGTCGTGTATGGGGCTAAAGTCGACTAGGATAAGGTGTTTTAGTTATAGTAGTAATACTACTCATGTAAATAATATATTTGTATTGTAGTAGGACTCCTAGTGTAGCTAGTATAGGACTTTTCTCCTATATAAGGAGCATATAACTCAACAATTTAATTATCAATATAATCCTTGATTTCTCTATACCTTACATAAGAATTCTGCAATAGTAAGAATGGAGTATGATTGGTTATGACGTACCTTGTTAAAACATCGGGTGTGCATCTTTTTGTGCAACATTATTCTAGCTTTTCATAAAATGCAGTGCATAGGAAAAAACAGCAAGCTAAGGTTTACGTTGCTGCAAAACCTCATGGGAAATTAAATGTGAGAATGGGATTGAAATATTCATTTAGTAATGTGGCCATAAGTAATTTGAACAACAGAATATATTTATCCATAAACAAGCAGAAATAGACAAATTACTTCACCCTGTCAATTGAAGGTTTAAAGTGATAATATGCTCTCCATGATCTTGTACTAATAAGAATAATAGGGTAGTTGCACAATTTCATCTTTAATTATAAGCTGAAATGCAAATAACAATAAAAAAAATCAGTAACAGAACAATAATAGGCATTTAGAAAGTGGAAGCAAGTAGCACATAACAACAACAACATAACTAATAAAAGAGGCGGTGCATTTTATATACAAACAATGGACGCCAAAAGAGTGACCGTTGATCAAGGAATGTGGGACTTCTCTCAACTTAGGCATTCACATATCTTTTGTATTCCGTTGGCAATTCAAAAGCGGGTTAAAATATTAAAAGCAAGTAGAAGATGAATAAAAAAAATTACACAGACCAGAAAAAACAACAATTAAGAGAGACTGATAAAGCGAAAGCAATTACAGAAATCAGAAGGCCGGCACTAACAAAAGTGTAGGAAGTTGAACACACTTGAGAACAATAATCACAATGACATGGACGAAATCCTGAAAGAGAGCAATCAAAATTAGTAGTTTAGTCTAAGCAATTATAAGGGACTTTAAAAACAAAAATCTAAAGAATGTTTAGTTATCATTTTAGCAGACCCTTGATTGGTTGGAAATTTTATTGAGCAAGCACAATTAGTGATCGCTTTCTATCTAAAACAATTAAATACATATTCGGAGAAAAGAAGATATGAAGGGATGGAATGAGCGATTGTGATGACTATATTACACACAAATTTGATAGGGGAGTTACAAAATGAGCAAAAATAGTGGAACCTGGTGAACAAACAGATTGTAACTATGTGAGTACCAATTTTTAAGTAGAGTTCATTAATGAATTAGTTAAGGATTACCGATAAATTTCATGTTTTCTTGTAGTGATATTTGATTAAAGAGGCACGATTTACTGATATGATCATGCTAAATGATGGCACTTCTAGTATTTAATCAAACATGTCTACCTAATTAATTATTTTAATAAAATGAAATGGCTTATAAGTTCTTGAAAATTTACAAAAAAAACTATCGAAAAGAAAAATTAAAGACTGGCCGTAATAATATTGTTATGATAGTTAATTTTCGAAACTAAAAGAGTGACTATGATACTATTATAGTATTTAAATCTACTTTTAAAATGTAAATTCAATTCAGTCAAAATGAAATAGTTTTTAACTTATCTCCAAGATTTACAATTTTCTTTTTACAAAAGAAAAATAGAAAACTGACAGTAATAATATTGTTATAATAATTATTTTCCAAATATAAAAGAGTGTTGATAATACTATTATAGTATTTAAATCTAGTTTTAAGATGTAAATTCAATTTAGTCAAAATGAAATAGTTTATAACTTATCTTCACGATTTATAATTTTCTTCTACAGAAGAATAAGTAAAAGACTGCTCGTAATAATATTGTTATGAATAATTAATTTTAAATTTTATTTGTGATATCTAAATTAAAGTCTAATTATTTAATAACATTAATAGTGTAATTTTGGTCAATACTAGTTAGCATTAGCTAGAAAGACAAAAGAAAAAAATATAATATATGTTATATAAATTATTTATCCCACTAATAATTATTAAAAGAGTCTATATAATTTTTCTTGACCACTTTTACGAAATTGTATTAGAAATTTATTGAAAAGGGCAAAATAATTAATTTTTTAGATTTTATTTTTAGATTTATCATTTAACTTTAATTGTATTCTTTTAGCCAGTCAAACTACGCATTAGTGCGTCCATATCCACTTGCAAGTGTGAGTCTCGCTGTCCTATAAATTCTTCTCACAATTCGTAGAATTGACGTGCATCATTCAAGTCATTGACGCTTTCTGAAGAGATCAAATAGATAAATTCGATCTTTATTTTTTTTTAAATCTTAGAGCTTTTTTTTTAACTAATGCATCTGACGATTTTTTATGTGAATAATTCAGCGTCTTCCTTCTCATATCGGAAAAGTCGGATAGGTAAGCTAAATTTCTTTTTAGAAAAAGTCTCAGATTTGACTTGATTTTGAATATTTATGTGTTTGACAGTGATTTCTCTTTTTCTTCTTAGAATGTCGAGTTCCAACCCTAGATTGTTCCAATGCCATACATGTAACCGAATCATATTCACTTATCATGAATTTATGATTCATGTTCGATCTCACCCAATTCAATTACGACCACAAGTTTACATATCAGAAGGTTCAAATAGACAGAATTTAACACCACTATCAATACTTGCACTACCAACGCAAAATGCAAGATTTCTGAGAAATGATAGACATGTGTCACAAGAACCAGCATCATACCATCGCTGGTTACAACCACAGCCGCATATAGCAGAAGGTTCAACCAGATTGAGTTCAACATCACAGACAAGACTTGCAATACTAGCACAAAATGCAAGAATTCTGAGAAATGAGAGACACGTGTCACGAGAACCATCATCATATCATCGTCGTTCAATTAGACCTAACGTTAGTGTCTGGCGCGTGCATGTAAATCGTGGGGCTCAAGTGTTGATGTCAACAAGAAGTAATCAAGTTAGGGTTTCAAATTTGGCCGATACAAATCTAACTGAAATTTCTTCTGAATCCATCACAAGACCTTTCATAGATCAGTTGGATGTTCCTATTCAGCATATGCCTCATGATGATAATGAAAATAATGGGTTAGATCTAACCTTGAAGCTTTGAAATCGGGAGTATCCATGCCTGAATGTTGTAGTTTTTACTTTCCTGTGTTTTTCTGTATTAGACCAAGTGGCAATTATTTGAATAATTTTTAGATAGTCCAGTTTTTCATTTTAGTTTTACTTTCTTTTCAGAGTGTTATTCACCTTGCAATAGAAAATTTCAGCTTTCTTACAATTTTAGAAACTGTTATTTTCATTTTTCATTAGTTTGTCTTACTTTTATTTGTAGTCTATTAAAAAAAGAATGTTTAATTCATTTTTTGACAACTTTTTTAATTCTATTTTTTTCACATATCACCTTTAACAACACAAAATGAAAGGACATTTTGATATTATTATTATTTTTACATATCGTTAGTTTATGATCACAAGATATAAAAATATTCTTTACTTTTTTAAACTCCATTAAAAAATTAAAACCTTACAAATAAATTGAAATGGATGAAAAAAATTATAACATCCCAAATTCATACAATAATGCATGAATAAACAAAACTTAGTACATGTAGTATTTGTACTTTATACTTATCATCAGTTATTTTCGATTTTGAACCTTAAATTTGAACATGAAGTAAATGGTAGTAACTAAATGAAAATTCAATTATTATTCCTTCCTTTCCTACAACATTTCAATTGAAGTAGTCGATAAAATTTAAGACGGAGAAAGTCGTGGTGCTCTCTAATTGCATATGCTAGTTTGATCATTGATCATCTAGCTATCTCCTAAGCCGCTCTTGGAATTGAAATCAAATAACAAATCTTTTTGTGATCTTCTCTATCTAATGAGTGAGGAGTCCACTTTAAAATCGTTCACCCTGCACTCATCCACCTACCCCGAATATGTTTAAAATAAAGATTACTACGCGCCTAAAAATATAGAAAGTTTTCTCCTCATATGGCTCGAGATAAATGATTGGTTCGAGGTCTTGTCTCTATATAAAATTCCATCTTAGAAATGACAGTTGGATCTATAATATAAAATGATAAAAAAAATTCAAAACTACTCATTTTTAGGATCAGAATTTAATTTTCCGGAGGTATTACTATCTTGGCAAACCTTCCCCTTAAGAAAATTAAGTTAATATCACGTGAATCTATGGTTCACATATCAATCAAATTGATAAAAATAAATATTAGTTTGCTTTAAAAAAAATTAAAAATATTTATCAAAAATATTTTATTTTTTTAAAAGAAATTATTGATTTCATCTCTGGTGACTTAAGATGATGTAGTATTTAAGATAATGTGCAAGAATTTAATTTTTATTTATTGTTGATAAAAAATAAAAAATGACCGAAATGGATAAAATTGGACAAAAACTATACGGGTGCGATGCCGTCGAGAGATGAAAACACACTTTGATGAACTAATTAGTGTATATCACTGATCTTCCCCATTTCCTAGTAAGGTTCAGGCTATTATTTGAGAAAGCGGTTCCAGAAATTCTCAAATAAATTACCAGCAAATACTTGCAATAATCAAAAGTTAAACGAAGGCATAATACATAAATATGTTCTTTAACTTGGCTTCAAATCACATTTATGCCCTTCAACTTTGGGTGTGCACAAGTAGACACTTAAACTTGTATAAAATTGAACAAATAGACACATATGTCCAACATGGCATCCTACATGTCATTTTTTGTCCTACGTGGTGTCCTACGTGTATTGTGTCATGTAGGACTCATATGTTTACTTGTTCAACTTTATACATGTTTTAGTGTCTACTTGTGCACATCCAAAGTTGAAGGACATAAACGTAAAATGAGATCAAGTTATAGCTATTTTTGTCAAAGGTAAGTTTTGAATTGTGAAAAAGGTCAGTCTAAGCCGAGCATTATAGCTAGGTGTCGCCAGCAAGAGACTGATAAGGTTGTGCTTAAAAAAATATACATTTCTATAGTTTCAAGTAGTGCAAGGTACTTCAATTTTAAACCTATTTGGATTTTCAATGTCTGCTTTCACAACTTTTTAATCATTATTTTATCGACATTATTATGATTTCGATCTCTATTTTCTTCTTCTTCTTCATCATTCACCGAGCTTTTAACATGTGTATGTGGGTCACCAATGAATATTACCTCTACTAATATAAGGAACGTTTTAACTTTATTTGTGCTCTTTAGGCATGTTTTATTAATATGTGTGTCTGCGATTGAAGGTATTGTGTTTTGACATGAAGTGTAGTCCAGAAGCATAAGTTGTGATGTGCAAGCAACGAAGAAATACAATCACCCAAGAATCTTGTATCGTTCTTGTTGTGTTGCTTGTAAACAATTATTTTCATGATGTACATTTTTAACTTTCTAATTTTACTATCCCCTCGATTTGATTTATGTTTTGCCAGTTTGAAGTTTCATTTGAAACTTATGAAATGGAATGAACTCTACTACCTATACATGCGTTCTCAATTTGTTGGGCACGGACAAATTATATCTAGTAAATTATAGGAAAAATTATACAGAATAGCAAACATTTAGTCTATATTAGGTACTATAGCTACAGTTAAGAAAATTATGATTCGCGGCTACAGTTTAAGAAAATTATGATTCGCGGCTACACTTTTCTCAATTCTTGTTATTCGTCTGATTTGTATCATTCATATGATTTGTATAATTCCAGCATTTGTATAATTCGGTTCTTGATTGTATAAATTCAGAATTTTGTATATGTTTACCCTAAACTACTTTATTTATGAAAAATTCATAATAAATTACTTTGTTTGTATATTGACAAGCGAAATATACAAACATAGTTCTGAAAAAATACCTAAATGTATAAATACATAATTTGTATATATTACCCTATTTGTATATTCGCAAGAGAACATACAAACGGACAAAAATATACAAACCGCAACCTCCATAGCAAACGAAACTATAGTTATGGAGCACAATTATCGAAACTATAGTTATATATCCTTATTATGTCTATTATGTTTGTTATTTCTAAAATTTTCTCATAAATAAATTACAGACTTTACCCATTAACTATCAATTATATTAATTATTTTATAAACATTCGTTAACTAAATAATCGTAGGGCTATTACAATTCTTATTTCTCATTTTTAGACCTTTTAATAAGGTTAATTTGCCGTATGATCATTCAATTAATTAATAATAATTATCTCAAAAGGTTAACTTTAATTTCTTTAATAAAAGTAACTTATGAGATAATAACTATCAAACTTCCTTTTAATATTGCTTCTGCAAGGGTATATTGTCACCTACGAGAGCAATTATATTCTTTTATATTCTTCTATATATACACCAGTAATTTTTTGTAACATAGCTGACATATATATATATAATGAAATTTTTTTGGGGAAACCACAAAGATTTTCAACGAAATATTTTTGGGGGAGATTCGTTAGAAGCTTTTATGAGGAATATTAATTTGGTCAAAAATTATATATATTTAACGGACTTCTTTCATCATCACAAAAAAATTGCTAGACAAGTATTTCTTTAGGAAATTTTTGTAACTATAAAAGTCTAAAAGAAAAGATTAATTAACATAAATCACAATCGATTTCATTTATTATATTTAGTGCAAAAAATAATTTACATGATATACGAAAAAAGAATATACTCTCTCTTGACTCCTGCTTCTTAAATCAAGAAATTGATATTATGATAAGATTCCAAAATAAAAGCATATAAATTACGTAGTTATATCCTTGTTAATTACAATAACAACCTTCCCCAGAAAATAAAAATTAAGTTAATAAAAAAATAAAAAAAAATATATATATAATATTGACATTATAAGCTCAATCAAAAACATAATGGAACCTTTCCCTTCTAAGCTCTCCAAATTGTTTGTGCCGCTTCTCATTCCAACAGTATTCATTCGGCGAGATCAAGCTTTGCACATAGTTAACCATTAGGCGACGATTTCTCTCGTATTTTCAATCTTTAGATTGTATACAGCTTCGTTTTCGTCATAATAATATCTCACAAAAACTAATTCTCCCGTCTTTGTCACGAAAAAGGGCACCGCAAATTCGTACCAAGAATTTATTTGTAAATTCTGTATAAAAAATAAAGATGTTCATGATTCTTTTACTCCATATTCCTTCATGATCAATATCTCAACACCACACTTATCATCTACAAATCGAGTCATACAAAGACATTCATATGAAATTCCTAAACCAATTATATCATTCTCTTTTAGATTACTTGTAGGCTCAGGGATCGGAAACATATGAAACTTTTCAGAATTTGGATCAAAATAAATTACTTGGTTAAAAGAAGCAACGCGCACCCACAGTTCATCATTTTCATCATTATCTAACTTTTTTACCTTTACCTTATAATGAAGTCGTCCATGCAATGTAACCCCTTCACTTACTGAGTAGATATTATAAGGAAATTCGAGTTCCCTCCATTGTTTGTCTTCAAGACTAGCAATTATAACAAACTCATCAACATCAACTCGACCCTTATATCTCATAATCAACACTGCCTTATAAATATTCGTGGAGGAGTCGAAACAAAGTTCTCCACGTATATTGTCGTGATCGTACAATCGATTAAGTTCAAGCACTTTGATACAATGATCGTGCAATCGATTAAGTTCAAACACTTTGATGCAAAATCGGGTGGCAGGATTCCACAAGTAAATATTTTCATTTATATTAAATAGTATAAGGCCCTGACAAGAACCCAAAATCATACAACTATCAATGTAAGTCTCATCATCTTGACTTAGAGGATAATTAAGTTCTTCCAAAGTGAGTTGTTGGTTTATTAATCGAAAGGAGGGCTTAGAGTTCCCTATGGAAAAATATAGGCTGGCAATTGGTCCTTCGTCTTGTCGTTGATTTGAGAGTTGAAAGTTTGGACTTGAAATCCAACAATGTCATGTCTTAACAACACACTTGAATCGTAATAGAGATTTCACCGGTAAAATTGAAAGAATTATCATAGTGATTTCGTCGGGAAGATATACCATTTCGAGAAGTAAAATTATTATATAAAATAATAGTAGAAAAATGATAGATATTGTTATTCTAAAAAATTGTGATATGGTACGATACCATCATATTTAATTATTTATAGTAGTCGAACAAAACTTGTTCTCCAACAAATTATAAATTATCTACTTTCATATTTTAATATAATTTACAGAATCTTTTTATTTTTTTCTAACGTAATATAGATTTTTTTTTCGGAAAAGGTTGTTATTTTAACTAATTAATATATTAGTAATTACTTAATTGATATGCTTAAATTCAGGATTTTTGTTGTAATTCAGTTCCTTGATTTCTGTAGGACTATTTATTTATTTTGAAAGGGATTTACAAATTATTATTTACAATGTCTTTTTTTTATTTTATTTTCTTCTTACTGTTTGTCCCTATAATGACTTACCATAATTTTAGAAGAAAAAACATAGACAATTAAAAAATTATTTGTGGCATTGAAGAATTATTTCTGATTTCGATATAATATTTAGAAAAATCTATGAAAAAATTCAGAGTTAGTAAAGGAAATAAATTCGATTAAGAAGATAATTACTAATTAAATTTAGTTAGAGAACAAAGAGGACTCAAATTTCTTTAACTATATCTTGCTGTAAAATTACAATTATATTTAAAAAGGTATATTATTAATTACTATTATGTTTATCCTTAAAATTATCTGATTATATAAAAAATCTTATACGGTGTACAAAACTTTAACTTGTAATTTACAGCACATATGAAATAAATTTACATAAAGTCATAAACTTACCAAAAATTGGGACAGAACAAACGTAGTATACTATTGGTATATGTTTTTATCTATCTTCTAAATGCATTTTTTTCAACAAAGTTTAAATGGATCTTTACCTAAATCCCCGATCAAATTCAACGTTCTATTCCCTCTGTTCATAGTTAGTTGTCCACTTTTTTTTTTTAGTTGTCCATAATTACTTATCCATTTTGACAATTGAAAAAAGGTAGAACTTCTTGAAAATCTTAACTTTTTAATTCATCTACTTCATAATTGATAGGGGTAAAATGGTAAACTCATTATGTCAATCATTATTTTCTTAATAGATGTGTTAATTCAAAAGTGGACAAGTAATTAAGGACAAAGAAAATACTTTTTAAAGTCGATATACATAAATTATGTACAAATCTTGGGAGAAAGTATTGAGAGAAACATGGTCCCTTCGTTACCTATGTGAAAAGCTTAATTTCGCCAAAGGAATATGCACAAAATCTTTGGAGTAATGGATTTTCAAAATGACATAGTTGACGATTGACATAAATGGCTTTTGGAGTAATGGAATTAAATTCCTTGTTTCACATTCTTATAGCGTGAATTGTACTAGGGTGTCAAATGGGCGGGTTGGGTTAAAATTAAAGATATTAAAATGAGTTGAAATAGAAATTGAGTTGGGTCCTGACCCGCCCAAGTTTACTTTGGGCTCAAATGAACTTTAAAGAGGGTTGGATATTGACCCGCCCAATTTGATCCGCTTAATTTCAAATTGTTATTTAAGTTTTATAATCACAATTTGACTTTCAACTCAAGAATTTATTTTTATTTTTAAAAAAGTTACAAATGAATAGATAAGTCCTAAAAGATATAAAATAAATAGTAATTAATACATTCAATATTGAAACATACATTATATCAATGTAAATAAACTCTTAAAACGGGTTAAAATTTGATATTAAATTGGGCTCAACTGAGGATTTCCTTTAAATGGGTTAGGAGTTGAATGAATTAAGATTGAACCCAATTCAAATTATCTTGAGTCTAACCCTTAAAATTATGGGCGGGTTACATATAATTTGATTCAATTTTGACACCTCTAAATTGTACAAATTAATAGTGTTTAGTCACATTTGAAATCAACAACGCCATGACTTAGAAACAGTACTCTTAAATCCAATTACTACAAGTTAGCTGAAGACTATTATTAACTAGGGAATTTGGTCGCGCTTCGCGCGGTCTTTAAAATAAATGTTAAAGAATTACTTTTTCAATTAATTATATACATTCTCTCTATTTCCAAACGTAATATTATCACTTTATTTTTTTAATTATATATTAATTATGAAGATCATTTTGAGATGACGATTGAAATGAAACTTAACAAATTTAACATCTATAATCTATTAAATGGGGGATAGTACATTATTAATCAATATGATATATTTTCTTAGTAATTTTTTTGTTTCGTTTATATTGCAATGAACATGTATTTAACAATAGATTTTGATGTCACTTTGTACATTTTATTGGAATATCAATGAGTTTGAATCTTTATATTACAACATATACTTCGGTGTACCTTTTTTCTTGAGTATCTAAGAATTATGTTGTGAAGTAACTGAAAAATACTAATGAAATACATCTACACGTCTTATGATTCTTTGTCATATTGATATGATAAAACTCCTTTAAATATTTCATTTTTCAATCGTTCTTGTTCCTTTTTCAAATATACAATTTAGATTTGTATGATTTTTGCATAAATCACATCTATTGGTATTT
>JAJONR010000519.1:0-13780 GCA_029582245.1 Solanum etuberosum
TCTCACCATTATACATTGAATATTTTTAGTACGGATGACAATGGGGCGGGATGGGTTCAGCTTAACCCGCAAATTTTTTAATCTGCCCCCCCCCTCCCCCCCCCCCCCGCATAACAACTTTTTTTCATTTTCAACCCGCCCTGCCCCACATAATATTTTAAATATTTTCTTTTTCTAGTTAAGTTTGATACTAAAAATAAAATTCATAAAAATAAATTCATTTTTTTTCATTTAGTTGTATTAATTTAATAGATAATCACTTTAAAGTATATTTTTAGAGGTCAATTGAGAAACATATAAGAAATTGTATTATTTTTTGTTGAACCATGCATTTAATTGATTTACTATCTTGAATATTTTAGTAGCTTTAAAGAAAGTTTTTTAATAAATAATGTCCTATCTTATAACAAGTAAAAAGTTAAAAAATAAGTTTGAACCCACGTAAAATCACATATACCGGCAACCCGTCCCGCCCTGCATTAGTTTTTAAAAAACTCACCTCGACCCGCCCTGCGCAACCTTAAACCCCCCCCCCCCACCCCCGTATAGCCTTAAACCCACCCGCCCCGCATCCGCCCCACCCCATTGCCATCCCTAGTTTATAGTAAAGATAAAATGAATAATATTTGATTATTAAGAAATAATGAACATTATGTATAATGAAAATATTTTTATAATGAATCATTGAATTATATTCTTGAATTTATTTTATAATGAATCATTTAACAATAAAATATATTACAATGAATCATATACATACATTATACTTTATGTATAGAATGAATATATTTTTATATGAATTCAATAAATATGATACATAATTTAGTAATATACAATGATTTTGATGTATTTATTGTACTTTATGTATAGTAAATATATATTTTTATGTGAATTCAATAAATATGATACGTAAATTAATAAGATACAATTAACATTCGTTGAATCTCAAAACACTTTTCAAATTAATAAATATTAATTTATCAATTAAATAATATCTCTAGAAAATAATAATATTGCATGGTCTCACCTATATTAATTTAGTGAGATTTTACTGTAAGAATAATTTTCTTTGTTTCCCGCTCAAAGTTGGAATAGATATTAAAACCTAGTTTGTACTGCTATAAATAGACGTGTTACTACCTCTCTCTTTTTCAGTCAGTGTTTTATTTTCTTGGGAATTGTATCATTCCTTAGTTTCTTCAATGTCTGATCAAAAGCCTTTGCTTACCATGAAAAAGATCTTCTTTTACGATTTATTTTCATCAAAAGCTGAAGAAGAAGCTTCCAAAGCTAACAACACTCCACGGGTTGCCACTCGAGAACTAGTGGAGATAAGGACTTATATCCTTACCTAAAAATCGATCTGAAAAACCCATGACAGATCAAGAAAACGATTACCCTTAACGAGATTGTTGTAGGAATGCTGGTGATTCCATTTATCGAGATGTTTGAGTACATTCTTCGATATTGGACTTTGGACATCACCAAAAATTTGGAGAATGTGTGTGGGGTGTGTGTTGACCTGTGGGATGTAATTGAGGAGAATCTCCCCAAGAACTATGAAGGTGGAAGTATTTCCTTAAGGAAGCTATACAATGATGACTTTTCGCGGATTGGGTGATGGTGATGAAATTGGGCTTTATTGGGATCGTAGATCTTCAATTTTAATTTTCAAATTTCTTTCTCATGATGACTCTTAATGAAAAGGTCCAAGAATTTAGGACCAGAAACAACATAGTATTATAGTCTTTTGTTTAGTATTGCACTTTTCATATAATTTTAATACCGATCCATAGAGATAACTCCTCTTTGAACTCCTTAGTTATGCAAAGCAAAAGTTTAAATGCCTTAAGTTTCTCCGTCAGATCATAACACGGTCTGTGGTACTGTGCAGAAATGCAGTGTGTTACTGGAAAAGCCAAAGTTTGCTAAGAATCTTAAAGAAACAAGGTTTTCAAATTGCAGCTTATTCATGCTCAGCGCAACATGTCCGATCAATGTTATATGTCTATGCTAAATTTGGTAACCTATTCTTGTTGCCCACTTAAGCAAATGTACAAACAATGGCATACTCAATTTTCTGTCACTTATTTAGCAGAAATGTACAATTTTCAACTGTAAAGCGTACAAATTAGTCATGAAGAACTTTTAAAGTTTGTAAATACCTATTCGAGCCAAGTCTAATAGAGCGGAGCAGATCGTGCATAAGATCTTTCACGTATGAATAAAAATGGGATCTGAGACATGTAAGAAGTTGCTCCCATGACTTCAACACAAATAGTAGAGCACCCGTTATATTGGGATTTGGGAGCATTTAAGTATAAGAATATAAGTAGTTTGGATCATACATACTCATAGAAGGCTAACTTCCTCTCCTAAATACCATTGCACAGACAAGAGAAGGGCCACAACCTTACATACATGAAAATTATAATCAGTTGCTGAACTATTAAGCTGAAATAATGTAACAGGATTAAAATAGACATATCACCTCTGTCATTGAATATATCCTTACAACAGCCATTGCAACTGTCAAAATGCACTCAACACAATTGTCTCTCAGCGATTAACTTGTCGCACTGACTAGATGTTTTTTAGGGAACTGATGATCAATCATAGCCATTAAGGAAGACATCCTATCAAATAGCATAGTTTTTACAGACACCACCATCAAATCCAAATTACTAAGGAATTAGTGTAGAATGAATGAAAAACTAAGTCAAAGTTTCTATCAAGATGGACCTTTGATGATCTTGCAAACAATGTTAGAGTATTTAAGGACTCGGGTTCTAGCTCATCACGTTCACTCTAATGTTAAACAAAAGCAAAAACACTTTTAAGCTAAATGAAATGCCAATGAAGAAGGAAATGTCAATACAAATCCACACAAAATGTATATCTTACCTGGAGGAGTTCAAGTAGTTTGCTCTCAATTGATTCCAACCGAGGTTCTACGATGCATGAACTGCAATTCTCACAAAGAGAACGCATTACCGAAACAGCATCAGCCTATGAAAAATAATAAAGCAATTAGATTTCATTAAACATAAATAATAAGAATTTCAGCAGAAATGTTAATTTTCAGACAAGGAAAGAAATTAAAAGTCTATCATTCTTGGTCACCTTTTTGACAATTTTGCCATCTGAAAGTGCAAAAAGTAGCCATCATACTATCGTAAAGTTACATTATCTATATATTGCATGTTTGTCAAATTTAAGTCACGAATGCAAAGTAATTTTTAATTTATCTATATAAAATTTCTGCATTTAATATATTATTACCATCATATAATGTTTAAGGAAAAGTTAACAAAATAATCAGTTATTAAAGAACTCCATATCTGACAAAAAATGAACTTCAAAGATGAGGTCTTATAGAAAATAAACTTGAAGCATGACATCTATAAGATTGAACACAATTCCCTGTAGTAGATTGTAGAAGAAAATACAGTCACATTTTCAGCACTAAATAGAAATCTTGGGACAAAAAAGTATTCTTCCAAACACAAACCCCAATATTCAAAGTAAATTTTACCCATTTTCCAAACACGAAAGTAGGAATCTTTTAAAGAAGATGATAAAATTAAATGATAACATATTAAAAAAATTAAATTTCAATGCAAAGTGTTTATTACTAATTCCAGAGTAAAGTGCAAAAAGAGCATACCAGGTAAACTAAGAATAATACTACCAGACATCGTTAGGGGATTCACAATGCTTTCTGCATAGATTTCTGCAGGATTGAATCCCTTAACATCGGCAGTGTACTCTAGTTTTTGGTCGAGCCGTCAAATATCATGATATATTCAGGATGAAAAAGTAAAATGTCACACGGTTTTGACCGGCGAAGATGTATAGAGAAAGTGAAAATGGGTGAAGAGAACATATGTACCGTAGCATTTTGAGGATATTCGATGCTGAACAATTTCTTCAAAATTCCAGTATCCTTCAATATCCAGATATCAGAAGTAGTATCACCTAGACGACAAGTATAAAGCACAAAAGGTAACTTCCCGCAACTCCGATTTTGAAATTAGAATTGACTCATCCACTAATGAGAAGCTCCAAAAATTCACCATGTCTCGTCTGCTACATCAAAAGAAATGATGTTGTGCACATTGTAATTACGAAGACCAGTAGATGGAAACCAGTATAGCTTCCTGCTGACAAATTTACCGTAAAGACTTGCTAGATAGATGCTGGTCATGTACAATTGTCCAAGTATCAGACCTCAAACTATAAATGTTGCCCACAGTCCTCATGCTAGAGTAATCATCATGGTAAGAATTACCACAATAATCGATAACTAGAGCTTTATAATAGTCATTTGAGTTATCGTATCCAAAACCATATTTTGTATAGAAAGAGGTACCCCAAGTGGAATTAAGTAATTCCCTTGATTTCCTAATGATGAGGATGCATATATTGGCAGTACCCACAATGAAAGTTGATAAAGCGAGAGGATCCATGTGAAATAGTTGCTCAGTGCTTTGTTGTTAGTTAAAGAGGTGAGGGAGAGAACAAAACTTATAATTTCCTGGAAATAGAATTCTATGATGCGTGTTTAATTTAAGATGGTTCTTCACAAAATGAGGGCTAGAGATTAATTGATGTCATGATTTCGAAACGGACATACATTTCAAGAGAGACTTGGGGGGAAGCCTTAAGAGGATGTGTGTTATGATTTCATTTGGGATTATGGAATTATATGTTGCAGAAATTGTAGTGAAGAAGAAATCATTCCAATAAAGGAATTTGAGTACAACAGCCTGAATCTAATCTTGTAAACCAACAAACCAAAACATCGCTGGATTTTTTTTTTTCAAGTGAGCAAGTAACCGAGCATGCAATGAATTACCGAAGCAGTGAAGTACGGTCTAAATTTGTGCTTTCTTAAAGGCAGAATGACCTTAGAAACTCTTATACTTGGATCGACTGTCACCTATAGACACTTCTACTCATGATTTTGTCAACTGGACACTTAAACCCAATGAAACTCAACCTTTTAAATCTTTTTCGCATCCGATAAATGTGCGTGTGGTACAAACGAATACACATGGAATTTCATGTCATCTTACAATGCCACATTAGAAATTATATATAAAAAAATAAAAAAAATCAAATGCAATTTCCTTCTTCATCTTCTTCAGACCCCCCCCCCCCTCTTCATCTTCAACTAATCCCCCTTCTCCCTCCCACCCATTCTCTCTTCTTCATCAAAATCCACCCTCTCCCTCCTTCTTCTTCAGATCCCTTTACCCTTTCCCATTTTCCTTTTCTATTTTCTCTACTCCATTCAAAACTACAAGAAGAACGAATGAAGCAAACAAAGAGATTTTTAAAATGTTTCAAACTAATAATAGCGGAAAAATAACTGAAAATCTCACTGATCAAAAAGCCTATTAAAAAAAATTATGGTGTTCTTCAATGTTCATAACATTCTTCGTTGATAGATAGGGGTTAATTTTTTCTTGTATTTTTCTCTTATTTTCACTTTAATTTGGCTGTTAGGTATTCTTAATTTGATGTTAATAATGTGTCAAATGAATTGATTATATTGAATGTTGAGATTTTTGTCAAAATAATTTATTATAGTGTATGTCAAAATGATGAGAGAAATGAAATTATTGTTTTGATAGTTTCTTATTAGTTCAAATATTTGCTATTCATAGAAGTTTTTGATTGTTTTTCTCAAATATTTTCTTCAAGCCTTGGTGGTGAAAATAGAGGAAGAACAAAGGATGGGGGGTGGGGGGGGGGGTAAAGAAACGAGGGGTGGGTGGGAGGAAGAAGAAGATAGGTGTCAGTTTTTTTATGGTTTTTTTATTTTTTTATTTTAATTATTTTTAGTCCAAAATTGCTTGTGTAACATATTAAACGCATGAAATTAACGCATTTGGTCCAGCTCAACCATCAAGTTGCCGCGTAGGATGGGTCAAAGGTCAAATGGTTTAAAATAGTGTGTTTTAGTGAGTTCAAGGGTTCAGTTCGCAAAATCGAAAGTATAAGAGTTCAACTGAGAAATGGAGCCAAGTAAAAGGGTCTCCTAGGTCATTCCGCCCTTTCTTAAAATCACTCTTGACTGTCTAAAATAATAGGGAATACAATTTCTATCAAGTTGGCTACACAATTTCCTAATATGTAAGCCTTCAAAATAATAAGAAAAAAATTATGTGCTAAGATATACAATTAAGGGTTTGATTAATAATTTCATCTGAATTTAATTGAGTTTCTATATAGTTTTTTTTTATGTAAACATATTATTTACCGAGTGGTTTTTACAAATCAGAAAAGAAGTAGGTGTGGACATACGCTCCAACCTTGCTAAACATACCAGTCATAACAAACTAGCTATATTCTAAGGGTAAGTATTCAAAGAACATAATCTAGCAGCTACTTTAGGATGTCTACTGCCTCTCCGATGAATCTCCTGGATGATATGTCTGATTAGTGATCTTCTTGGCTGTCGCTTCTGGTGAAAAATCATGGTATTACATTCCATCCATATTCGGTATACTGTACTAGCCATTACCATTCAATACACAAGAGTTATACTATTATTTCCCTTCATGAACTTGAGTGCCCACTGTACTTCATCCATCCAGTTCATGCTCTTTCTTCTGACCCCTTTCCAATTTAGAATACTACTCCACACATCTGCAACATATGCACATTGGAAGAAAATGTAGTCAAGTTCCTCATTTACCTACTGACAAAAAAAGCATGTTGTGGACTGAATTATACCCCATTTGGCTTGTCACGCCTCAAACTAAGGAAGGCGCAACAGGCACTCGATATCTTATTTAACCGAGCAAGCCACTGGAACATAAAGGAAAGAGAACATCGAGGGCCGACAAGGCCATCACAATCAACTGTTAAAACAAGATAATTAGACTGGCGAGGTCACAACAATATCAATGACATAATGAGAGGCTGGCAAGGCCAACATACTGATAAGCAACTATCAAGCAGATAAAGTTGCAACTGAAATCATATATACATTATGCCAACAAGGCTATAAATTGAAGCTGAGAAGACCCAATGAAGTATGTCCACAAGTCTCTAAGAATACTACAACTCAGCTAGTTGGGAACATGCCCCAAAGATACACACAATTATATACAAAACTCAAGTATGCAAAATCTATAGACAACCTATAGCTCCAGGAAAAATGGAGCTTACGAATCCTCAGTTGCGACAATATCCTTATTGCAAAGGCCGATTAAGACCTATGTCTGAACCCACAGCACGAATGCAGCGTCCCTGGCAAAGGGACTTCAGTACGAATAAATATTTACTGGCATGAAAGGCGGAAAGTAGAATTATAAATAGCTGCAATAAAAATGGTAATAGAAATACCACCTGAAACTTAAACTCTGCTAGCCTCCATGGCCAATATATGACCTTACGATAATCAAATATTCATGGTATGCTTGTGTTATCGTATTTCGTGAAATGCATGACATACCCAATCAAATGCTAGCAACTTTGATGTTTTCTGGTAGCTAACCGACATCATATTCGCCAACTTGTGGTCATCGGTGTCTCATACGTATAAATATAGGCAATAGGCCCCATACCTCCCGATTATAGCTCGGGAGTAGAATGCATAGCATGTCATGTCATGGATTTATAACACATATATGTTACCTTTGTTCTTTGGCGGAGACTTAAATCCTTCTGATTAAACACATATTGCAAACTCTTGTGGTCGTTAACACATCTACATGCACACCATACAAATAATGCCTCCAAATCTTTAAGGCAAAAACAACCGCCGCTAGTTCAAGGTCATGGGTAGGATAATTCTTTTCATGAATCTTAAGTTGCCTTGAGGCATAGGCAATAACTTTCCCATTTTGCATAAGCACACACCCTAGCCCAATTCTAGAGTCATCACAATAACCCACAAAACCATCCGTCCCTTCCGGTAAGGTCAACACCGGAGCGGAAGTAAGTCTATCCTTCAACTGTTGAAAACTCTTCTCACACACTTCGGACCATATGAACTTAGCCTTCTTTTGAGTCAAAGTCGTCAAAGGAGAGGCAATTGAAGAGAATCCCTCAACAAACCTTCTATAGTAACCGGCTAAACCTAAGAAACTTCTAATATCCGAAAGGGATAGAGGTCTAGGCCAATTCTTGACCGCATCCATCTTAATAGGGTCTACCTCAATACCCTTACTTGAAACAATGTGACCTAGAAAAGCTATGGACCTTAGCCAAAACTCACACTTGCTAAACTTTGCAAAGAGTTTTTGTTCCTTAAGAATTCGCAACACAATCCTCAAATGATCAATATGCTCATTCTCACTTCTCGAATAGATCAATATATCAACAATGAACACAATCACAAGCATGTCAAGGCATTGTCTAAACACCCTATTCATCAAATCCATAAATGCCGCCAGAGCATTAGTCAAACCAAACGACATTACCAAAAACTCAAAATGACCATACCGAGTTTCAAAAGTCATCTTCGGAATGTCATCTTCTCTCACCCTTAATTGGTGATAACCCGACCGAAGGTCAATCTTAGAGAAATAACTTGCTCCTTGAAGTTGGTCAAATAAATCATCTATCCTTGGAAAAGGATACTTATTCTTAATGGTCACCTTGTTCAACTGACGATAGTCAATACACATACGGAGAGAACAATCTTTCTTTCTAACAAACAAAATTGGAGCACCCCATGGAGAGATACTCGGTCGGATGAAACCCTTATCCAAAAAATCTTTCAATTGTTCTTTCAACTCTTTTAATTCTGCCGGAGCTATACGGTAAGGAAGAATAGAGATAGGTTGCGTATCTGGGAGAAGGTCAATACCGAAGTCTATTTTCCTTTCGGGAGGAATACCGGGTAATTCATTTGGGAACACTTCCAGAAATACGTTAACAACGGGGACCGACTCAAGAGTAGGGGTTTCAGAATCTACATCCCTTTCCATAACTAGATGGTAAATGCAACCCTTAGAAATCATCTTTCTAGCTTTAAGACAAGAGACCAACTGATCCTTAGGCATAGAATTTCCCCATTTCCACTCTAGGACAGGCTCATTCGGAAACAGAAACTTAACTACATGAGTTCTACAATCAATAGAAGCATAACATGAGTGCAGCCAATCCATACCAAGGATAACATCAAAATCTAGCATATCAATCTCTACCAAGTCAACAAGAGTAACTCTATGGGACAAGGAAACGGGACACTTTCTATAGACCCTCTTAGCCATAATAGAATCACCAACAGGAGTAGAGATAGAAAAAGGATCTAACAATACATTCGGAAGAACATCAAACCTCAGAGCAACATATGGCGTCACAAAAGACAAGATAGCACTGGGATCAAATACAGCATAAACATCTAGTTGGAAAACTTTCAACATACCAGTAACCACATCGGGAGAACCCTCTTATTCACCACGAGTCTAAAGTGCATAGAATCGGTTTTCTTAGGAGCATTGGAACCCGAACCACTAGGAGTAGCTTGCTTTCTCTCTCTTCCTTTAGCCATAAGCAATGGGCAATCCCTCATTTTATGACCACTTTTACCACAACTGAAGCAACCATCTGTGCCGGCTAGGCACTTACCATCGTGCTTCTTTTCACACCTAACACAAGTAGACATAGGCAATAAAGATCCACTACCATCCCCTCCTTGAGGCTTAGGGTTAAACACCCTATCTTTGTTGAACTTAGGAGGAGCATTGGAGGAACCTTCACTGGAAAACCTTTGTCAAAATCTAGAACGACCATGTCCATCGGACCTTGCATGAGAGAAATTTTCATCACCGGTTTTAGCCCTGTTTGTCTCCCTAGACTTTTCCTTAAGTTTCTCCTCTTCAATCTGTTGTGCATGAACCATGAGACGAGAGATGTCCATTTCACTAATGAACATGGCGGTACGGCACTCTTTAACCACCATTTCGGACACACCCGAAATGAACTTACTCATCCTTTCCCTTGAATCGGCAACCATTGTTGGAGCATATTTAGACAATTGTGTGACCTTCAAAGCATATTCCCTCACACTCATACTTCCTTGTCGAAGGTTGATAAACTCAAGCACCTTTGCTTCCCTCATCTCAAGGGGAAATAACCTATCAAGGAAAGCTGCCTTAAACTTCTCCCAATCAAGAGGATCGGCATCTTCCGGTCTCCCTTCTTTCCATTGGTTGAACTAAGTTTGAGAACCACCTTTGATTTGATAAGCGGCCAATTCTGCCTTTTCCACCGGCATCACTCCAATGATCATCAACATTTTGTAGACCTTATCAATGAACTCTTGAGGATCTTCCTCGACCTTAGAACCATGAAAATCCGAAGGATTCATCCTGGTGAAGTTCCTCACTCTAGATGTCGCCGTACTCACATTTGGGTTTGCGGGAACCGCATCCTCTCTATTGTCTTGGGCCGTCACGGCTTGAGCCAACACTTGAAAAGTAGCCCTAAAGTTTGCATTAGTCAATTGCTCGGCCAAAGGATCGATCGAAACTTAAGGAGCTTGGAAAGGGGCTTCTTGTTCCTCATTCTCCCTCACATTCCTTCTAGTATAAGCTCTTATAGAGTTAAACTCAATCGCACAACTTTAGAGTAATGAAAGAAGTGGATTTTCCTAAACATCTTGTAGCCTATCATTCATAAATGTGGCGTGCTTCACACTCATGGATAAGAATCTACTCCACGTGGCTTATGAGACATCATAGGACCATTCTAAACATTGTGCTCTGATTACCAAGTTTGTCACGACCCAGGGGTACACCCTAGATGTAACATGGCATATAGGACCCCGAGAGATCCCATACAAGCCACTTAGCATTCATAATATAGGAAATAGAACAATAGAGGTAAATACAACATTTCAAGTCCAAGCATTTTATAAAGAAAAGCGCAAGTCTAAAACACTTGTCGCAGTAGCCATCTAGTACAATAGAATGAAATTTGACCTAGGCCATACATCATGTCAAAAACTAAAATACAATAAGGAAACTAGGAACAATGAAAATCCATCCTCGAAGCATGAGGAATCACCAAAGCTCGGGAACCTCGTAATCAACCACTAGCCACGAAACTGATGACCCTGACTGTCAGACCTTATATTTGGAGAAATGTAGGCAAGAGTATGCGTTAGAACAAAACAATGTACCAAGTATGATAGCTATGCATAAAACGTTTAAATCATGCTTAAACGGGACATTTCATGACATGCAATTGACCAAGCTAAAACATGATATAAAGGGGTTAGAAACATAAGTCATAAAACATGGTCAATACAAGCGAATCATCATTTAAAGCCTTTGAAAAAATATGAGAAACTTCTTGAATTAACCTTAGTTCATTATTAATGTTGGAAGTAGCCTTAACCGACATAGAGACCATGTGAGCTATAACATAATCCCACGGTGTCTCCCACACCGAAAAGGGTTCTCCTACTTGCCAAGGTAAGGACCATGAACTTCTAGCTTAAGTGGATCCACTAGCTAATGTATATCTAGACAATCATCCTATGGGGGCACATAGGTAAGGGATAAGAAGATTGCTTCTACAAACCCTGCCTCTACTAACGGGAGAGCTTCCATCTCAATATCCTCTTGGTGCTAAGCATAAATCCCACAGAATAGTCATTTCTTACTTGTACTTATCATCCATGAAAGGGCACGTCATCTTGCCAATCCAAGCTAAGTCATTATCCATGGAAAGGTATCATGTAATAACAAATCCAAGCTAGGTTTCATTAGGATAGCTCTTAATCTTTGATTCAATTAGGTAAGAAGACCTTTCAACTTTAGAATCCTTACTATGTGAGAAAACCTTTCACATCATGCTTTCATGTGTATATGATAATAATCCTTTCAACAAAACAACAACAACATCATCATTGATACTTTACTCTCAAAGTATCCTTAAAATATTTGCATAGATTTCATAAGAACATGCATAATTCCATAATTTACCTTTCAAGGTTTATAACCCTCTTTCAATCATCAACATTAAGAAAATATGGGTTAGATATGTATTTCATCATATATTCATGTAAATATGTCAATACATGCTTATTTTCATAAAACACTCCCTCATAATCAAAATTCCACATCATATGCTCATAACTTGAAAACATGTGGATTACATAAGTTCATAGGTTAAATCATCATAAAATCATAGTATTTCATCAATTCATGCATAAGAGATCATAATTCAATCATTTAAATCAATAATCAAGAGAACCCACAGAAATTGAAGAAAACCCTAACTCAATTGGGGATTTCTAATTTTGAAAATAGAGGTATTTGGGAACTCCATGAATGTAACATCCCAGATTTAGAAAAAAAAGGGAAAATACTCTTCAGTCAACTTGGAGATCCTCCAAGTGGAACCACCCTCGCCTATTAGCATGTTTCCAGTGTCTAGGTTCTGGAACCTTAGGCGAGCCAAGTCAGGATCGCCGTTCCATTTGGCGCATCGCCCAAGGTCTCCTCCCCATCGCCAAGGTTGTCTGCCTCCTAGGATGGCTTACTGTAAAATTAGGTGATCCAAGGGCTCACTTGGCGAGTCGCCAAGTGCCCTTAGGCGAGCCTCAGCGAGAAGAACTTGTGAGATTTAAGTTAGGGTCTTTTGGGTCTTTACAGATTTATTCTAATTCGATACTACGTCATTTTACCCTACATCTAAGGACCTATATAAGCATACTCCTCTCAAAATTCCCCAAATTGAGACCCATTCTCTCAAGATCTAAAAGAAATCCCCAAAAGTCTTCCTGTCAAATATTTCTCTCTCTAGAACTTGAAGAAGAAGAAAGAGTTGTAGCTAGGATCAAGGTCAAGTCTTCATTCCTCAAGTATTTGTGGGATTTGTAATCAAGGTATGATGGCTTTTCATCCATGGATTACTTCCATCCATGGAGTCCCTAACATTTCCCCAATTGAGAAGCTGAAATTCCCCAATTTGAGTTAGGGTTTCTTCCAATATTGTGGGTATTGATGAATGTTGATCCAATTGAGTGGATTATGATTTTTTATGATTGAATTGATAGAATTACATGTTTTGAGGATCAAATTTTATGTACCCATGTCAAACCCATGTCTAAAAAGATGAAATTGATGTAAATGGGTTTTACGCCATGAAAGAAGAATTTATAGGTTTAGATGTATTCAATCTAGGATTGATGAGATACATTAAAATTAATCCTTATATGATGAACCATGATTAGGATTTCTTTGAGATTGAAGCTTATGATATGATTATGATATTGAATTGCTTAAGATTGAGCGTGTAGAATGACTATGAGATATAGGGCTTTGAGAGTAAAGCTTATGTTGTTAATTGTTGACCATTGATGTAATTGTTGTGGAAGAAATAGTTCCCACATTAATTTCTTATGATTATGCATGTGAAAGGTTTTCTCACATTGAATGATTTTAGGTTGAAAGGATTGCTCACCTAAAATGAATCTAATGCTAATGACTAAAAAATTGATGAGGCTAGAGGGGATTACCCATGACCTCCAAATGAGATGGATATGAAGGGATTACCCTTATTCCTCAAATTTTAACAAGAGGCGACTCCCCACGTTCTTAAGATACGATTTGGACAAGAGGCGAGTACCCATGATCCTTGTAGAATGACAAGAAGCGAATACCCATGTCACATGATGTTGGACTAGAGGCGAGTACCCATGATCCATATGTTAAGTTGGACTAGAGGTGAGTACCCATGATCCATATGGTAAGTTGGACTAGAGGCGAGTACCCACGATCCATATGTTAAGATGGACTAGAGGTGA
>JAJONR010000520.1:0-53053 GCA_029582245.1 Solanum etuberosum
TCGACCATACCTTTACACTCAGCCCCATTACAAGCCTTAAATAGACCTTTGTGATCTTAAATGAGCTGAAAAAAATGTTGATTGGAAAATAAAGGAAAGCCTATGGGTGGAGTCATGCATGTGTTCATCTTTGCGAGTGTAAGAGTTGTATGTAATTCCAGAACCTTAAATTGTTGAGAAATTATGTGTAACTATGGAATCATCTTTGTTGTGAGGGCATTTGAGTACCTTTGTTGAGCTTGAACTTGCATTTTAGGCAAGCATTGTGAGCTTGAGTACACTTGATAATAGTGAGTCACAATTTGAATCTTTGAGTGCACAATTGAGCATTGTATGTGTAGTTTGAACCTTGTGTGTGCATTTATGTTGAGTCTTAAGCAGCACTGTTTGTAGACATCCTTATTGAACTGATTGATCTTGAGTTTTACTTGACGACAAGCAAAAGTTTAAGTTGGGGGTGTTGATGAGTCTGATATTTCGACTCATTTCGGGCTTTGTTTTGATAGTATAAGTGTCCTCAAATGCCTCATTTATGCTCTAAACTGATGTTAAAGTGTTGATTTACTACTATGAAGGCTAAGGAGCAAAGCAAGGACACTACCGGGCAAAAAGAAACAAACAAGCAGACGAAGTGAAGAAAAGTGATCCTGGTGATCGCCAAGACCACTCGATGAACCGCCGAGTGGCTCTTTAGCTCGCACAAATTTCCACCGTGCCAGCCCTGGGGAAGAACTAATTTGGCGACAGGAATGGGCAGTCGGCGGAGCGCCGAACGACTCCGCGACAACAACTTTGATCGCCTAAGTTTACAGAACTCTGAGGATTGATGGCCAATGTAAATTGGCGATGGCTGGGAGCGAAGGGCGGATCGTCGATCGGGTTGGAGATGCCCGACTTACTTCGCCCAATGGCCCTCAAGGCCAAAAACTGAGCAACTATAAATTGAAATTTAAAATTAAGAGAAAAATAAATTTTTTTAGTTTTTTTTAGAGTTCTGATCCCCAAGTTTGAGAGTTAGAGTTTTCTTTGAGTTTTTGAGTTTTTGAGTTTCCATTGTAGACTTTGAAGCTTAATTTGGAGGATTTGTAAGTGGGTTTTCGAATTGAATCATTTTGGAGCATTGTAAAGGCTTGGAGACTTTTACCCAGCTGATGGCTAATCTAGTTGGTAACTGTTTTTATCTTTTTATGATGCTTAGCTAAAACCTCAATTCTTGGGATGTGATCATGTGATTATGGGTTTAATTAGCTTGTGGGTATTGTTATTTACTGATTTAAATGCTTAATTAAAGTGGGTTTAATCGTTAGCTGTGTATGAATTTATGAATTGTAGTTGCAAATGCAATTCTAATATAGAGTTCTGGGCTTGCTTGAGAGAGAAGTTTTGGAACCAAAGCTTTCGATTAATGATTGTAGTTATTGGGTTGATATGGGTTTAGCTCGAAAGAGTAAATCCTAAACTTGATTCTACCTATCTAGTTCGAGAGTGTAGATAAATTAAGGTTTTGGGCTGTTTATATTGATAAGCTTGTTGAGGTTCGAGAGAACTCACTTGAGGCATAGTAGTTGTTCGAGAGAAAGCTATTACACTTATAGTCTAGCCCACCCACTAAGATTTAGCAATTCGTTAGTAATTTCAATTACCCATATAGCGAAATTAGCCTATAATCGATCACATCTCAAGAATTCCTCTCTATATTGTTGTTTCTCCTATTTTCATTTGTGTTTTAGCTGATAATTGACAATCCAAACCCCCCATCTAACATTCGTTGTCAACCCCTTAGACTTGTTTATATGTTTTCGATAATTTCTATTCCTATAACCGATTAGATCACATTTATAACTTCATAACTGAATGCGAACAATTGTACCACTCCCTGTGGGTTCGACCCCAACTCTTTGTTGGGTTTTATACAAGATAATGATCATCTTTACACCTAGAATTGAAAGAGGTGTAATCTGAGCGTTAATCAAGCATTCATGGAGTTAATGAACGGGGTGTTTCGATAGTATTTGAATTCTTTTGTGATAGTCTTTATTTATGACATCTTGTTGTACTCAAAGACTGAGGAGGACCATGATCGGTATTTGAGGATTGTGCTCCAGAGACTAAGAGAAGAGAAATTGTATGCAAAGTTCTCGAAGGCAAGTTTTGGCTTGAGTCTATTTACTTTTCGGGACATGTGGTATCCAAGGAAGGTATTTGGGTGGATCCTACGAAGATTAAGGCAGTTAGGGATTGGACTATGCCTATTTCAGTTACCGAAATTTGGAGTTTCATGGGGCTAGCAGGTTGTTACAAGTGGTTCGGTCAGCGCTTCTCCACTATTGCATCTCTTTTGACCAGATTGACTCGATAGACTGTGAGCTTCCAGTGGTTTGATGAGCATGTGAAGAGTTTTCAAAAGATTAAGACTGTGTTGACTTTGGATTTTTTTTTGAGTCTACCCAAGAAGGGTGTGGACTTTACTATATATTGTGATGCTTCTGGAATCGAGTTGGGTGTTGTTCTAATGCAGAAGGGGAAGGTGATCGCCTATGCTTCGAGATAGTTGAAGACTCGAGAAGAACTACCCTACTCATAATCTAGAGTAGGCAGCTGTAGTATTTGTGCTTAAGATATGACATGATTATCTTATGGGGTTCATTGTGAGTTTTTCATGGATTATCAGAGTCTTTAGTACATTTTTTATCATATGGATCTGAACTTGAGGCAATGCATATGGCTTGAGTTTCTGAAGGACTATGATATCACCATTTTTTATCATCCGGGGAAGGGAAATGTAATAGACGATGCTTTGAGTAGGAAGACTTCTAGTATGGGGAGTCTTTCCATTATCAGTGTTGAGGAGAGACCATTGGCTAGAGATGTTCATAGGTAAGCTAATAGTCTCATCCAGTTGTAGATTTTTTAGGAGAGTGGTGGTTTGATTGCTTTCATAGAGGCCCGCTCTTCCTTAGTGGAATAGATCCATGAGCACTAGTTTGATAATAAGAAGTTGTGTCTCATTTAAGATAAAGTGTTGAGAGGGGAAGTCAAGGAGGTTATCCTTGATTCTGACGGTGTCATAAGGATCAAAGACAAGATATATGTGCCCAAAGTGGGTGAGTTGATTAGACTAATTCTTGAGGAGACCCATTGTTCTTGATATTCTATTCATCCGAGAGCAGCGAAAATGTATCATGATCTGAGTCAGCATTACATGTGGTGCGTCATGAAGAGGGACATTGCAAATTATTTTGTCTAGATGCTTGACTTGCCAACATGTCAAGTGTGAGTACTAGCGGGAGGATGTGTATCTTAAAGGATTCCAATTCCTACTTGGAAGTGGGAGCGGATCACTATGGACTTTATTGTGGGTCTACCTACCACTGTGGATGGTTATGACTCCATTTGGATGGTTGTTGACAAGCTGACCAAGTTTTCCCATTTCATACCAATTCGGGTGAAGTATACGCCGGAGAAGTTAGCTCAGCTCTATATCATTTAGATTGTTTGACTTCATGGGTTCTCTATTTCTATTGTGTTAGACAAAGGAGCATTGTTCACTTCTCATTTTTGGAAGTCTTTACAGCATGGGTTGGGTACTCGATTAGATATAAGTATGACTTTTCACCCTCAAACAGATGGTCAGTCCGAGCGGACGATTCGGGTACTACAGGATATTCTCTAAGCTTGTGTGATTGACTTTGGTGCTCAATGGGACCAGCACTTACCCTTCACAAGAGTTTCCCTACAATAACAATTATCACTTCAGTATTTAGATGACCATTTGAGGTGTCGTATGGCAGACGTTATAGATCTCTGATTGGTTGATTTGACTCAACTGAGATGGACTCTCTAGATACTGACTTGCTTAGAGATGTTATGAAGCATGTCTGTATGATTCAGGGTAGGTTGTTGACAGCCAAGAGTTGACAAAAGAGTTATGCAGACCGACAAGTTTGAGCCTCAGTGTTTATGGAGGGCGATCATGTTTGGCTCTGAGTGTCACCCATGAAAGGTGTGATGCGGTTCAAAAAGAAGGGCCAACTTAGCCCATGATTCGTTGGCCCTTTTTACATTTTGAGCCTTAAGGGAGAGGTGGCCTATAATTTAGCCTTGCCACCTAGCTTGGCAACAGTACATCTTGTATTTCATGTCTTCATGCTTCAAAAGTATGTGTCAGATGGGTCCCATATACTTTCTCTTGATTTGATTGTGTTGGGTCCATACTTGTATTTTGAGGAGGAGCCTATAGCCATCTTAGATAGGCAGGTCTGAAAGCTTAGGACCAAGGAGATTTCTTCGGTGAAGGTGGAGTAGAAGCAATGTTCAGTTGGTGAGGCGACTTGGGGGATAAAGTCTGATATGCATGCCGGATACCCTCAGCTTTTTTAGGCTTTAGGTACTTTCTTTTACTTTATGTTTGAAGATGAACATGATTTTTAGTGGTGGATAATGTAATGACCTGAAAGGTCATTTTTGGAAATTTTTGTAAAATTACCATTTTACCCTTCCCGATATTGACCTTGAGCTTATGGAGAAAGAAATATTGATGAAGAATTTGGAGGGATTTGGGGAAATTTGAAGAATGACTTAGAGTAGTTAGATTTTAGGCTTAAAAGACTTGTATTGGGTCTGAGATTAGGATTTAAAATGATGTAGTATTGGGCTACAATGATTTGTGAAAAGACCAAAAAGCCCTTAAAATTAATTGTCGAGCCCTCACCGACGGAGCAGACCTACGGTCCGTAGGTCCTACTACGGACCGTCCTGGTCGACCGTAGGGGGGTTCAGAGATTTCAATTTGGGCCTTCAAACGATGAGACCCATGTAAGGTCCATAGGTCCACTTACGTACCGTGCATACTAACCGTAAGTCCCAATTTTTATGTCATGACCCAGGGGTAACCCCTAGATGTAACATGGCGTATATAATCCCGAAGGACTCCATACAAGCCACTTAGCATATCATAACATAAGCAATAGAACAATAAGAGTAAACCGCATTTCAAGTCTAAAATTTTCATAAAATAAAAGCGAAAGTCTAGACACTAAGTCTCAACATAGCCATCTATTATAATATTAGAATGAAATAGGGCCTATCCCATACAACATGTCCAAAAAGGGAAATACATGAAACGAAACTACAACATGAGAAATAGCCGTCATCGAACCATGAGGACTCACTAACAAGCTCGGAAGATAGTCAAGTCCAAGCACTAGCCACTAGAATGATCACCTCGAGAACCGGACCCTAAACTTGGGGAAAATGTAGGAAAAGTAGGCGTTAGTACAAAAATGCACTAAGTATTTGAGGTCCTAAGTTGGAAACTTTTAGAATGTTAGCCTTTGGGTTGAATTTGGTCAAAATTCGGGGATCGAATGGTTGGATCTGAATTCTGAGAGTTTCGTTGGATTCGGAGGGATGTTTATAGGCCTAGGTGAGGCCTTGGTTGAATTTTTGGAGGTCCTGAGCTTGATTTAGCCTTTTTAGCGTTATGTTCATTTCTTGTGGCTTTCACGTGTTTTGGGTCAAGGAGACATTAGATTCGTGTTTCGATGGTTTTATTGAATCTGGAACGTTAAATTTAGTCAAGTTACATTTTTGGTTTGTGTGTATGGGGTTCTAAACGAATCTTGAGGGTCTTTTCGGTGAATTTTGTGTCTTGTGTGATTTTGCTGTTGTTGGTGTTTGTTGACCTCCGTGTTCGCGGAGGGACTCCCATGTTCGCGAAGGAGTTCCCACATTTGCGGATGGTCAGGGTTACAGACCTCCATGTTCGCGGAGAAGCTCATGTGCTCGTTGAGCTCTTTAATGTGTTGTCCGCCTGCTGCACTTTCACAGGCAGGGATCCGCATTTGCGAAGGACCCCTGGACAGAATGTTTTTCAAAATTGAGGGTTACATCCCCGTTTCTCCATTTTTGAGTTTTGGGAGCTTTGGTGTGACAATTTGGACAAGGTTTTTGAGAAGAATTAGTTGGATAACGATTCTTAATAATAAAACTTCATTTACTCATTATTATTAATGAATTTAAGTGTTCAAATTGAAGTTTTTGGAATAATAATTTGGGGTTTCTTCACGAACCCAAAAACTTGATAAAATGGTGATTGTAAACTGATTCTTACTCCGTTTTCAAAATAGTTTTCACCAATCAGTTCCAACTGCCTTGAGTAACGTTTTTAAGTAAAGATTTTTGGATTCAAATCTCATTTCAAAATTGGATTTTTGAGTTGATTTGGTGCATTTTTCAAAATGTATGATATGGGAGTTGTTATTTTCAGAATCTTATTGTGATTTCTTGATTGAATTAGATTATGTGGCTATTGGACATTATTCAGAATGGGAAGGCTCAAGTCTTGGATTGACTTTTGATTGAATTAAGGTAAGTGACTTCTAAGTTTTGTAAAACTTGTAGAATCTTGTATTTTCTTTCATTGTGTGTATTGCGGAGTAATGGGAATGAGGTGATGGAATCAATATTTTCACTTGGTTTATCTTAATGAATAAAAAGGAAATTAATGAAAAAGGCAATGTATTGATAGTTGTGTTTGTGAATTGCCTTGTTGTAGATCCTCATTTGTTGATTGATGAAATGCTTTGATGGCATCATTGTGGACTTGAATTGCTTCAGCTATTATCTCTTCCTTATGTTGTGAAATTACTTATTTGCATTGATTGTTGTGCACTATGAAGAGATGCGTTGTTATTGATGTTGAGGTCATTGTCGGTGAGTGTTATTGACGTCGAGGAATTTATCGGTGAGTGTTATTGATACCGAGGTCTCTGCCGGTTAGTGTTATTGATGTCGAGGTCATTGTCAGCGAGTGTGTTATTGATGCTGAGGTCATTGACGACAAGTGATATTGAGGCCGAGGTCATTTCTGGTGAGTACTTGGACTATGGGTGTTTTCCATGAGTCCCGGTCGATATTTGTGCATGATAATCTTGATACTTGGATTTGATATACTTGATGACCTTGATACGTGTAATTGATAATCTGATACTTGTGATTGATGAACTGTAACTGTTGGACTGTGATTATGGAAACTTGTGAATTGTGTATTGTAAAATTGTTAAGTTTGGCTGATTTCTATGCAGGTTGTAGTTTGAGGAGGTTTGATTAGGATGAAAGGACTCATATTCTTGCTAGTTTTGCTTTATTTTGTAAGTTGCTTGCTGAGTACCGCGTTGTTTGGTACTCACTCCTTGCTTCTACACTTGTGTAGGTTCCAAGCCTGGACCCGTGTAATCAACTTATTCAATTATTTCTGAGGGTTTCAAAGGACTTTGAGAAGTAGCTGCTTGTCATCCCGACAGGCCCTCTGTTTCCTTATTTTATGCTTTATTCTATTCTAGTGAAAAACATATAGACTTGTATTTACATTTCAAATTCTGTATTTTTATACTAGTGGTTTGTACACGTGACAATCAGGTTTAAGGATTATATTAAAATGACTATGTTTTTCCGCTCTTATGCTATTATAGTCTTATTTTTGCATTCCTTTCGTGTTGTTGGGTTTGAGGCTGACTTGTCTCGGTGGGAATAGACGAGTACCATCAAGTCCATTTTATAGGTCATGACATTAGACATTACCTAATTCCCACCATCATGATGGTTAAAAAAAGGCTATCTCCAGATCCAATCTAAAACAGATTTCAAGCTGAAAGATGTTGACGAGGATTCCTCCTTTACAGTTTGTGCTTTGTAATCTTGCCAAAACTAAAGGTACAAATTGTACACTATTATGTTAGATTTGGGGGAAATGGTCAAATTTTCCTTTTTACTACACATAAAAGATAAATTTTATCCTCTGTTAAATTGTATATTCGTTCAAAAATACCACTGTCATTACATAAATAGTTTAAATAAATTTTTGCTCCATTAGGACTATTTAAGGTGGACACTTAATCCCATGTGACATGAACATTTAACTAAGGTGTACCACCTTAGTCCCCAACCCGTTTACCCTCCCCTTCATTTGTTCTTCCATCACTAGCATTAATTTCTTTTTCCTCCACCACCATTACTATCGCACTAGCACCTCCACTTGATAACATAAATAGTGACAATTAGCAAGGTTTGGCATTACCACGTTTATCATTAATTCATAACATATCTTATGTAAAAAATCATCTAGCATATAAGCTTACGGTGCAACATAAGCTAAATTAGTGCACAAAATACTCTTATTCATTATTTTATTGATACAGAGACATAATTCTCATAGCAAATGATCTAGTCAATGATCACTTGAAGTTCACCATATATAAGTTGGTTTATCTTTATTTATTCCTACTTTGATAATAATATTACATTGTTTTGTTGAACAATCTCTTGTAGGCCTCTGGTAAAGCCACATTTGTAGTGGTATAACCACCATCAAGAATGATATTTAGTCCACTTGCATATCTAGAATCATCACTTGCCAAGTAAGATACTGCATTTGCCACATCTTGAACACTTAGTAAGACTCCTTTCAAATTTCCTGCTTCTGCAAACCATTTATCAGCCATTTCTTTTTTTATTTTAAATTCATTTAACACCAATGGTGTGCTAATTGAATAAGGAGAAACACTATTAACCCTTATTCCGTATTTCGCTAATTCGACTCCAACATTCTTGGTAAGTTCCAAAAGTGCATTCTTTGAAGCAGTATAGATGTGAGTCGAGTCACTATAAAATGTTGCCATTACACTTGTTGTGAAAATAATGACACCTTTCTTCTTTGGAATCATTACTCTAGCAGCGTGTTTTGCGCAAAAGAACCCTCCAACAACGTTTACATCGAATATGTTCTTAATCATGTTGTAATCTACATCTTGGATGCTGGTAAATGGATTGCCCAATACACCAGCATTACTAAACATTATGTCAAGCTTACCAAATTTGGCAATTGTTGCATTAACAACATTTTGGACGTGCGATTCTATCGAGACATCACAATGGACATATATAATTCTCTGCTTTGTGCCAATTTGTTGTGCTACAGAAGTTCCAAGATTGTCCTGAATATCAGCAATTACAACTTTTGCACCTTGTTGAACAAAAAGTCTAGCTGTAGCTGCTCCTATACCACTAGCTCCACCAATTATTATTGCTACCTTACCTTCAAGCCTAAAAAAATAAGTTAAAATAGAAAATAGTATTAAAGTTTAAAAAAATAAAAAATGAATAAGGTATGCGTGCTGCGTACACTTCAACCTCCCAGACTCACCATGTGGGAAGTTGTTGTTGTCTTTTAAAAAGAAGCATTTGTAAGACATTCAATGTGTAAAATCACAGCGAAATAAAAATTAACATACCTTCTATCATTATTTTGAGTCGTCGCTGCGGATGAGGAGAAGATTATGAATAAGAAAAATAAAGAAAGGAAAAAAGAGAAAAATGTTTTGGCTATTGGGGATTGAGGAGAAGACTTGGCCATTTTCTCAAACTAGAGAGATCTATGTTATTCACATATTAGAGCTTCTATTTATAAGAGAACACTAAAGTGTAAATTTGACTTGTAAAATATACAGAGAGAATCAAATGCGACTTTTGAAAGTAAAGGGTGTGTGTGGTACGTAAACATTCTTGAGAAATTACTTTTCAAACAAATTTATTTTTCTCTAATTTAAGAACATGACTTTTCTATGCAAAAAAAAGGGAAAATATTTTTGAATTCTCTCTTCCAACCTCACCACCCGAGTCGACGCAGGAATGGACTCCCCCCCCCCCACAAGGACTCAACTTCTCACCCCAATCCAAGACTCGACCTCGACTAGGGACCCGATCCAAGACCCAACTCCCAACCTCAAATCTCAATCTTGAATGGGGACCATACCTCCAACCTCAACTCAGGTCAACTCAGGACCTAAATCCCAACTTTTGAACCCGACACCAACCCCAACATGGGACTCAACTCCCGGCCTCGATCAGAAACATGACCCTGACTCGACCCAAGACCAAATTTTAGACTTTATTCTAACCCCGACCTCGATTTCGACCCATGATCCGACTCCTGACCATGACCATGATCTAACTTTGACCACAACCTCGACTCAAGACCTCGACCCCAACGCAACTCGGGACTTGACATCTCATTACTTCGACCACAAGATTCGACTTTCGAATATCTCGACCCTCTGACTCCTAACCCAGACGTCAGCTCGTGATCCAATCTAGGACCTGACCTCAACCTGAGATCCGATTCGGACCTCGACCCCAACATATGGTAAAGGTCAATCCTGGGTCACGGTTGGGGTAAGGGTCGTTTCTTAATTTGGTATTGGTCCCAGGTTGGGTCTTTGGTGCATGGGAGTGTGGATAGGATTTTGGGTTCATCTAATTAAAGAGTGGGGGTCTGGATCCCGTGTCATAGCATTTGTCTAGATTTATCTAAAAAAAAATTGGATCATATTTTCATCTAACTAACCAAATATCTGAATATAAAGTAAGAAGACCATTTATTTTTGAGAAAAGTATTTTCTAGGAGAACATTTTCGGTGGAAAACACGAAGCAAGCTTGTTCATAGATCTTGAAACCAGATCAATATCAATTTCTCAATAGATCTATTTATCGATAGAAAGATATAGATCTCTAAATGGATCTATCTCCATATCTAAATATGGAAGAACCGACACTTAAAGGGCGTAACCAACGGGAGGCTCTCACCCTGTCCCCGGGATCAAAATCTTCTTAACCGTCTCAAACTCCGAGTGCTTTCCAAGGTTAGGGTTGGTGGGGCCTTATACCCGAATTAATGGAATTCATTCAATGCGTACAATATTTTCCATCCAACCAGACACACCCAAAACGTTTTTTTTAAAATAAAATAAAAACGTTTTGTACCAGATAGAATGTCATGAACGTTTCATACAAAAAAAGTGAGTTATTTTTCTTACCCACTATGAATAACCTTACATAAGAACTTAAATTAATTTGGATATAGTTAATTTTGATTACATCACTTATGACTCAACCATCTTTCATTTTTTAAACACTATATAATATTATTTGGCAAAAAGATTATGTGAAAAATACATAGCTATAGGTTTAATAAAATCATTATGGGTGTGTTTGGTCTGAAGGAAAATGTTTTCCATGGAAAATATTTTCCTAGAAAATGTTTTCTTGGAAAACAAGTGGATTTCTAACTTAGTTTCTCATGTTTGGTTAATGAGTAGAAAATATTTTCTGAAAAATATTTTTTAATGGTTGAACCCATCGATAGCCCTTGACACTAATTTTCAGTTAGACACCGCAAGTAGGTCTTGTTCATTTTAAACACTTATAATAGGTCTTGATTGTGTCATTTTGACACTTTTTAATATTTTCAGATTTAGCTTAGGCGCGTTGGACAAACGCTTCTTACGTGGAAAAATAAACGAATCTACATGTGACACATGAGTTTTTTTTAAAAAAAAAACTTCATTTTCTTTGTTTTTTCTCCAAATCTCTGACCCAAGGCTCCACCCCTTTCTTCCATTTTCTTTATACGCCTGCTTCTTCTAAAACTCCACCAAGAACAAGGGAAAAGTACTGTTCTTATTTTCTCTTCTCAGAAGTCACTATAGTTGCAAAGGAAGACATATATAAGAATTTATCTTCCTTAAAACATCCATCTTCATTGTAATTGCTGAGGAGATTAATTATACATTTGAAAATTAATTATCGTTGTAATTTATTTTAGGGAAATACTTCAATTTCAAAACTGTAATCAATTTACTGTTTTGAAGTTCAATAGATCTATTCTCTAGGAAGCGATTAGTGATACGCAATCATTATCTGACAGGAAACTATGGATGAAAATTAAATATGAGCAGATCGAATGGTGTTATAACATTCTAACTAATCTAGAATTTTAATTATTATATATCATTCTTTCCTTTCAAAGAGATCATAAGGCAATGTTTCTCAGTGCAGAACCTATATATTAGAAAAAATAAATGGTGGGAAAAAGAAAAAAAAAACTGTGTATTTTGCTTTGAATGATGGATAAAAAAAAATTGATTCTCAAGGAAGAAGAAGAAATCAAGTAGTATACTAACCCAACAAAAAATCTATTTTTAAAAAAAAAATTGTGTGACGGTGAAGGGTGATGGAAAGTGGCAGAGAGAGTCTGAGAGAAGGAACGAGAAAAATAAAATTCATGGAGGGTGGTGGAAGGAGAGAGAAAAGTGAGGAAGAAAACGGAAAAAAAATCACAATAAAAACTTCTCAAACGCGCTAAGAATTCGTGTCGCACACGTACAATGTTGAGTCATTGAAAAGTGTCAAAATGACACAATAGAAATCTACTATAGGTGTTTAAAATGAACAAGACCTACTTGAGGTGTCTAAGTGAAAATTGGTACTAACTTTAAGGGGCTACTGATGGGTTCAGCCTTTTTTAATGTTTGGTTAGTGAATGAAAAATATTTTTCAGAAAATATCTTTTATTTTTTGCTTGAGACTAAAAAATATTCTCTAAAAAGGTAATTTTTTATCCGAAAATCAACCCCGATAATTGATCTAGGACCCGAACCCAAAACCCAAACTAGGACAAGACCCCGATGACCGTTAAGAAATCTGACCCTGAAATCTGACTCAGGACCTGACCCAGGAAAAGAAAATTCAAAAACATTTTTTTGTTTTTTTAAAAAAATTGACAGGGTCGCGTGGGGTGGATGGGTAGCGACTGGGGGGTGGGGTGGCATAAAAAATGAATTTTTTAAAAATTTGAAATATTTTTCAAAAAAAAATTTAAAATTTTTTTTTATCGGGGTGGCCTGGGGGGCGGGGGTTAGGGATAGGGGGTGACGTAAAAATGAAAAAAATTCCAAAACAATTTTTAAAAAATAAAATAAAATTGACGGGGATGGCCTGGGTGAGGGGTGGCATAAAAATGAAATATTTTTCAAAATAATTATTTAAAAAAAAAATTGACGGGGTGGCGCAGGGGGGAGGGGGGGTAGAGGGGTAGGGGTGGCGTAAAATTTTCTTGACAGGAATGGCCTTGGTGGGGGGTGGGGGCGGGGGTAGGGGTAGGGGGTTGGCGTAAAAATGAAAGATTTTTAAACTTGAAATATTTTTCAAAATAATTTTTAAAAAAAAAAAAAATATTGACGGGGATGACCTAGGTGGGGGGTGGTCGGGGTGGGTGGACTGTGTAGGGGTGACCTTGATTGGGGAGGGAGGGGGGAGTTACGTAAAAAATTCAGTTTGAAATATTTTTCAAAATCATTTTTTTTGGGGCGGGGTAGGGGTAGGGGTGGTAGGGATTGGATGAGGTAAAAATAATCTTAAAATATGAAACATTTTTTAAGAATAATTTTTAAATATTTATATTTTTTTTGGTGGGGGGTTTAGGGTGGTTTGGGGTAGGGATAATAATATATTTGAAATTTAAAAAATAAGAAAATTTAAATATTTAATTTTTTTTTTGAATGGGTATGGTAAGAAAAAAAATTAAAGGATGAAGTAGAGTTTTGGAAAATGTTTTCCTTAATTTTGGAAGAAAAGTCATTTTCCTTATATTTGAGGAAAATGAATTGATTTGAAAAACACTTTCCAATCATTTAAGCCAAGCAAATATGAGAGAATTGGAAAACATTTTTCAGAAAGGGTGTGTTTGGTATGGAGGAAAACATTTCTAATTTTCTCATGTTTGGTTGGCCTTAAATGTTTGGAAAATATTTTTCAAATCAACTCATTTTCCTTAAATTCAAGGAAACTGACTTCCCTTCAAAAATTAAGGAAAACATTTTCCAAAACTCTTCTCCAACTTTAAATTACAATTTTTTATAAAGAAAAATCAATTTATTTTATCCCTAGCCCACCTCCTACCCCCAAACCAGCCCCTCCCCCAACCAAAAAAAATAAAAAATTCACAACTTAAAATTTTATTTATGAAAAGTAGTTTAAATTTTAAAATTTTCGATTCAAAAGTTTGTTTTTTTTAAAAAAAAAAAAAAGAAAATCTATTTCTTATTTTCTTTAACCCACACCTCCCAACCCCCCCCCCAACCAGCCCCCTATCCCACCCCCAACACCCCACCAAAAATAATTTAAAGCTTGTTTTTTAAAAATATTTTCAACTTTAACTTTTTTATTTTTTATTTTTTTACCCCACTCCACCCCCACCCTCACCCCCCACCCCGCCAGCCTCCCACCAGCTCCACCCCCACCCCCCACCCCGCCAGCCTCCTACCAGCCCCACCCCTACCCTCGACCCCACCCCTCAAAAAAAAAATTATTTTATTTTTAAAAAATATTTTCAACTTCAATTTTTTATTTTTTTACCCCACCTCACCCCACTACCAGCCCCACCCACCCCCGCAAAAAAATTTAAGTTTGTTTTTTAAAAAAAATTCCAGTTTTCAATTTTTATTTTTTAACACCACCCCTACCCTCGACCACCCCCCCCCACCACCCCCCTCTAAAAAAAATTTAAGTTTGTTTTTTTTTTTAAAATTCCAATTTCAAATTTTTATTTTTTAACCCCACCCCACCCCTACCCTCGAAACCCCCACTCCAAAAAATAATAATTAACTTTGTTGTAAAAAAATATTTTTAATTTCAATTTTTTATTTTTTTACCCCACCTCACCCCTACCCTCCCCCCAGGCAGGCCCCTACCAGCACCCCCTTACCCCACCCGCCAAAAAATAATTTTAAGTTTCTTTTTTAAAATTATTTTCTACTCTCTAGTAAAAATAAAAGATATTTTCACAAAAATATTTTTCATTCATACAGCAAACACTAAAAAATATTTTTCGAAAAAAATTTTCTACTCACCAATCAAACATGAGAAAAATAAGTCAAAAATTCACTTGTTTTCCGGGAAAACATTTTCCTCCATACCAAACACACCCAAAATGTTTTCCTCCATACCAAACACACCCTATGTGTAAATTGTAATTAAAAAAATACAAATATAGCAGATAGAGGAATTAGGATCTTTTGACTAGCTACAAATTAAATGAATAGAAGATAATGATATTTGGTAATTGTTTTCTCTTCTGATGTGGATGAATTGATTTTGTAGGTCACTTACAATTGGTTTTATGTCATTTTTGTACATAAGAGATCTTTAGTTTTAGACATAAGAGATTTGAAAAGGATCAAATTCTTTAATTCATTTCGTAAGTTATCAAGATATCTAATTCCTCGAGTATAGAAATGCATGTCATCAATGATGTGGAATTATGAAAGTAAATTATCCATAGTAAAACAGAAATCTATCTAAATATAACAAGAGAGGGAAAAAAAATTCATGTGTCAGCATCACAAAAAAACATAATTTATGAATTATTAAAATTAATTTAAAATTTGAAAATAAAAATAAAAATTTGAAATACTAAAAGAAGCTGAAAAAATATGTATGTAACCATAACTCCCCTAACACGTTTCATTTTACCTTTTCTTTTCATAAATATAATTTGTTAAAATAAACAAAGATGAAAAATATTTAGGGCAAAATAACTCTATCAAAATTTGAGGTTGAAAATATTTTTTTAAAATTATACCAACTTCCTATATTTTGTTAGAGAAAAGAAAAAATACTTTTAAATTATCAAGTGTCATCTTTTTAAATATTTCAAATTAAAAATTCAAAAAAAAATTAGAAAAAAATAACCATGTTCCTTTCTTAGTGGGAATATAACTACCTCTTACTATTTGGTTAAATAATAAATGCACCCACCAATTCATTTATCTATTTTATCCGTTCATCTCTCTCAATATTTCCTCTCTTTTAAGGTAATATAAATATAAATATAAATACATTGTGATTTGTACAGTTGTTTCTCCCATGTAATATATTTTTATTTCGATTCATTATTGTTTATTTATTTTTGGATATAAGAATATTCTCTTAATAATGTTTCTTTATACAATAGTTTGGTGGAAGGAAACATTTACAAGTTTTGAATATTTGATTTTGAAAGTCTTTTTCATTTTGTGCTAATTCATTTTTGATTTGTATAGTTATTTCTCTCATGTAATATACTTCTCTTTTGATCCATTATTATTTATTTATTCTGTTTTATAAGAATATATTCTACCTAATATTCTTTATTTCATAGTTTGGTGGAAGGCAAAAATTATATGTTTCGAAGATTTGATTTGTAAGTATTTTTTATTTTGTGCTAATTCATTTTTGATAAAACAAATATTAAATAATATTATAAATAATAATATATTCAGTGTAATCTCATAAAGTGAAAAATATGCGCAGACGTTAAGTTGTTTCTAAAGTGTAATCTCTATTTATGTTGTTTCATCAATAATATGATGAATTATATGAAAATAATGGGACTTGTTGATTATTAATTTAAATTTCCTATGTAGAATGAAAATTAAGTTAGAAGCGTTCATGAAACTAAAATTTTATTAAAAAGTATATACATAAATAGGGATAAATATAAAAAGCACAATTTTAATATTTATAGAATAAAATAAATTTCAAATAATTAAATAGAAAATCTTTGACAATTCAAAATCCCATAACAATTTTTAGTTTCAAAAGAAAGTTACACATGTGCTTACAAGTTTCAGATCCTATATTTTTGAAACTGTATTTCCACAAAATATGCCTAAGAAATAAAATTGCACTTTTAAAAATTATTTGTTTACATCTACTTAGATTATTGTTAATTATTTTTCAATTTTATTTATAAAAAAACTTCAAACCAAAAAAAATTACTACCAAATAGTCAACAAAAAGTTGACATTTATACAGGAAACCTCCAAAATATTTGCATTTAAAATAATAATAAATGTAGGCGTTTTTACATTTTAAACTTAAAACAAAAATTAAAATTTTAGATTCTAATTCTAGAAAAAAGTTATAAATAAACAAATTACGTATTTTTTTTATTAGTTTAGAACTGATGTAGCTATTTTAAATTTGAATTAAGGTGTAAAGATTTTTTAAAAATAATTTGATTATAATTAAACCAAATACTTATGGGATAATTAAAAAATATCAAATAAAGTCGTGTCTTTTTTTAAATGATTAGTTACAAGTGTATCTTACCAAATTCATAATAAATGATCTATCCACCTGAATTGAGATATAAGTGATTTTAAGTTCAATCTAATGATAGCATGTAAATTTAAAAGACAAAAACTTTAAATCCATCATAGGAATCAAATTAAACCGTTAATTTAACATAATAAAATATTCAGTTATAGTTTAAATAGAAATATACTCAATGTAATCTTATAAAGTGGGTCTATAAAGAAAAAAATATACACAAACCAGAAGTTGTTTCTAATAGACTTTTAGGTCATGTAATCTTATAAAGTGAGTCAATAAAGAAAAAATGTACACAAACCAGAAGTTGTTTCTAATAGACTTTTAGGTCAATAATATTTCAAATTAAATGAGAATAATGGTACATGTTAATTGATAGTTTAATTTTCCTATCGTAGAATGAAAAATTAAGTTAGAAGCGATCATGAATTTAAATTTTTCTTTAGAAACATAAATAAACAGAGGATAAAATAAAAATGATTGCACTGTTTAAATATTTATAGAATAAAAATGATAAATCAAATGAAAATTAGGTTAGAAGCATTCATAAATTTAGAATTTTATTCAAATACATACATAAATAGAGGATAAAATAAAATAAATGCATGATTTTTATATTGTAAAATTAAATTAAATTTTGAATAATCAAGAAATATGTAAATAATAATAAAAAAAGAAATATGTAAATAGAAAATCTTTTACAATTTAAAATTTCACAATAGTCTCAATTTCAAAAGGAACTTACACATGTTCTTATATTTTTGAAAATGTATTTCCAGAAAATATGTCTAATAGACAAAATCACTTTTTTAAAATTTATTTGTTTACATATATTTAGACATAAAATTATTATATTTATTAAAAACTTCAAACCAAAATAATAACTACCAAATAATCAATAAAAAAATTGACATTTACAGAACAAACTTCCAAAAGATTTGTATTTAAAAAAATAAAATCTTTTAAAAAAAATACATAAATAGGGGATAAAATGAAAATAAAAGCACGATTTTAATATTTATAGAATAAGATAAATTTCAAATAATTAAATAGAAAATCTTTTAAAATTCAAAATCCCACAACAATTTTAGTTTCAAAAGAAAGTTATACATGTGCTTACAAGTTTCAGATCCTATATTTTTAAAACTGTATTTCCAAAAAATATGCCTAAGAGATAAAATTGCACTTTTAAAATTTATTTCTTTACATCTACTTAGATTATTGTTAATTATTTTTCAATTTTATTTATAAAAAAACTTCAAACCAAAAAAAATTACTACCAAATAGTCAACAAAAAGTTTGACATTTATATGGGAAACCTCCAAAATATTTGCATTTAAAAAAATAAAACGTTTTAAAAAATAATAAATATAGGTGTTTTTACATTTTAAACTTAAAAGAAAAATTAAAATTTTAGATTCTAATTTGAGAAGAAAGTTATAAATAAATAAATATGTATAGTTTATTAGTTTAGAACTGATGTAGCTATTTTAAATTTGAATTAAGGTGTAAAGATTATTTTTTTAAATTATTTGATTATAATTCAACCAAATACTTATGGGATAATTAAAAATGTCAAATAAAGTTGTCTTTTTTAAATGATTAGTTACAAGTATATCTTAATAAATTCACAAAAAATGATCTATCCACCTGAATTGAGATATAAGTGATTTTAAATTCAATTTAATGATAACATGTAAATTTAAAAGACAAAAACTTTAAATCCATCATTGGAATCAAATTCAACTGTTAGTCTAACATAATATCATATTCAGTAATAGTTTAAATAGCAATATACTCAATGTAGTCTTATAAAGTGGGTTTACATAGAAAAAAAATGTACACAAAATTGAAGTTGTTTCTAATAGACTTGTAGATTAATAATATTATAAAGATACTCAGATGATGCAACAATCTGTCAACATTAAAAAAAAATAGTGATACATTACATAAAACAGTTATTTCAATGTATCAATCACAAACAATTACACAACTAACTTATACTTAATATCAGATACAAAATATAAATATAAGTTGATACATACCCTCATTCGCGAAACATTTTGATGTGTTTACAACAAATTACATGTATAATGTATCATCTATAAATTATAATTTTTCGCAAACACAATAAGATACACAAATAGTAATGTATCATGATGCTTTCTATCAACAATACACTGACTCACAGCTCTAAAAATCATTACATATACGTCAAACTAGTAATGTATCAACTTGTAACCATTAATGTATCATGACTTATATATCCATATACAAATTCAAAATTCAAAAGATACTTATTAAAGCACAAATAAAAAATAAAAAAATAAATTCACATGTATCTGATACTTTATATTATCAGCACACTAACTCAAAGATCTAAAAACACAATACATATACGTCAAACTAGTTATGTATCAGTTTGTAATCAGTAATGTATCACGACTTATATATCAATATACAAATTCAGAAATAAAAAAATAAAGGGGATACATAACAAATTCATACAATTGGGGATGCATATCTGTAATATTCTTGCTCTTCAAAATAGCAATTGTGTGTGCACAAGGTATTTCGTCTAGTTGAAATCTCCCATAATTACATATTTCTCGCTCAAGGCTAACAATGTATCTTCTTCCAGATTTATAAACTAAAAGAATAAATTTAGACGATGCAACAACCAGCAAACATTAAATAAGTCAATGATACATTAAATCAAATACCTTTTTTGGTGTTTTTGAATCAAGACTGATCAAAGTTTTTCTAACTATTCAAGCATTGGCAACCATGAAAAGATAGAAAAGAACTTGCTTCAGTTCTGGTCGAGGCAAATTGGACATGACAAAGAACTTGGTGGCATCTCCACCAGTAAGAAGTTCATCTCCTCCATCTGTACCTAATTAAGAACCCCATCATTCAAAAATCTTTTCTTTTTGCTCTTATTTGAACATCTAAAAAAATACCAGATTTAGCAAAATTGAACCATTGTTGATAGATCTTCTTGTATTTTTTTGAACATCGATTAATGGGGCTTGATAGATCGCCGGATGTAGCATCAATGTATCTCTCCAGCCATCTTGTCTGTTGTATCAATGGTGAATTTGAGATTCAATTCAACTGTAATGGCTGATTTGAGATTCACAAAAGAAATCGTTTGTCCAACAATTATTTCATCACTATTATATCGTTCATAACTCAGATCGCTCACCCAAATTCCTGAATATCTCAACAAAAATCGATATATTCATCATGTATTTTGGATTTGTTATGATTCGGGATAGATGGAGAAGAAAATTTGAATTTTGAATTCTCGTAATCTGTTACGAATTGAAATAGATTGATATCAATCTGTTTTGCGTGATTCGTAGGATTGATAATTAATTTTACATTTAGTTCCTTTTTAAGCGCAACCGTTAAGTTATTTAATGTATCATAATTTACGTATCCGACTGAATATAATGTATCCGGATGCTACAATTTTTAAGAAATTTTTGTAAAATAGAAAAAAGTACGGATATGATGTAATTTAGGTTTTACACTATGAATTTTAGATAAGTTAAACTTTTTAGGAAAAAATTTCAGTGATGATTGTCAAACAGCACAAATCATAAACACATGTCACTCCTTAAACAAAACTTAACTTTACAATTTGACCAAAATAAACCTACAAATATTGTGCCAATAAGGCAAAAAGAAAGGGACGCAGTTTCATGTCAGTGTCAGTAGTGGAATGAAATGAGAGTTGAAGAATAGAACGTAAGTAGTGCACAAAAAAAATACTCTCTCGCATTCGTCCTCTTCAAATTGCTAGTGATAATGGGGTGTTGCAGTAGCAAAGCCGCAGATACTAAAGCTACCCGCATGGCGCGATGGCGTTCAACTGGCATCGTTGCTTTACGCGACTCCAAATTGAAGGCATTTTTTCTCTCCCTATTACCTGACTGAATAAATTGTATTTAAGATCCGCCCGGCTAGGGTTAATGGATTTATATAGTCAATCGCAACTAATTTTGGAATTGATTGTCTGTTTTGCTTATATGCCTTGTTTGCTTGTGGTATTTCAGATTCTGGTGCTGTTTCTTTTGCCAATTCCCTTTTTTTTTCTTTCTATGTTTTGTTTTAGGATTAGTAAATTTCAGGTAACATCAGTATCTATGGGATGATATGTGTTTTACCTTCTTGTGATGTATAGACGAGGTCTCTGAATATTTTCTGGAATGCAGGATAAGAGTAAGCTGGATATCTCCTTGGATGTTATCCTTCATGAAACTTTCTAGTAGATTTCCTAAGAGCACAAAGTTTGTATGCCAATAGGTTAAGTTCACTATTTAGACTTAGCAGAATTTGATTCATGTTTCTCCTTCTAGAATGTTCTTTGTTTGGCACCCAAGGTGTGGCCTAGTGGTCAATGAAGTGGTTGAGTACCCTGAGGTCTCAGGTTCGAATTCCATCATAGACAAAACACCAGGTGATTTCTTCCTATCTGGTTTAGCCTTGGTGGACAGAGTTACCGACTCGTTTAGGTATCCACTGGAATTAGTCAAGGTGAGTGCAAGCTGGCCCCGACACTACGGTTATTAGAAAAAAAGAATGTTCTCTGTTCTCTGAGGTAGCTGGAGGTATACAATGAAATAGTAGGAATAAAAGATGGACATGTAACCAAATACATTCACAGGGAATAGTGGCATGCTATTAATTAAGTAATCTCCATCAGCATCATTACTGATTAAGTAATTCCGTTGAAAACATTTACATTTTCAGGAGTCAAAAGTGTATCTTATTCAACTTCTTGCATTAAAATTTCACCACAAAGATCACATGCTAGTTTTAAGTTTTATCATAAATTTCAAATTTGTTTTCAAAAACTAAATGATGTCTATGAAAATTGGTTTAATTTGACTGTTGGGGAGTAGATTGTGCCTCACAAATCAGAGAGAGGGAGTTACTACATTAGTGGCATTGACACCAGTAGATAGTTTAATGTATTCCTGAGATGACTATGAGCAATTCTCACGGAAGTGGATCTTTACCTTCCTAAACTGCTGTGGGTCCACAATGCAATAATGAAATATGTTTGCTTAATCGCGAGGTGTCATTGTCTTGTGTGTGTGTGTGTTTATGTATAGGCACAGATATACAATCAGACGCATGCATGCTTGTTACTTGTTAGTTTGCTGGTTTCAAATGAATAATGATTACTGTGAAGAAATGTAAATATTGACAGATAAGGACAAACAGGTTAATCCTTTCTTTTAGTCTTATGATCTCCAGACTGTTTTTTCCATGACAGTCTTTTCCCGATGAAGTTATTTCCCTGGAGAGATCTGTACGCACCCTCGACTTGACGCACAATAAATTGGGTATTGCTCAAATTTCTCAAGCTTCTGATTCATATTTGTCTAGTCAGTTAGAGCACAAAAACAAATCACTATCAATTCCATGTTCTACTGACAATTAATATTAACCCTGTGTTACTTGGGGAGATTGTTGTCTCCGCTTATATGTGTGATCTTATTTACCTGAAGCTTTTATCGTTTCTGAAGCTAATCTCTCAGTTTCTCGATTTTGGTAGTTCAAATTCCCATGGAGATCAACAAGCTAATTAACTTGCAGCGTCTAGTAAGTACTACTGACTACATATTTGGTACCTACCTTGTGTCTCGCAGTCTCATTATTCTTTTTAGAAAACTTTATTATATTTTCAGTGTTCACATCTCATAATGAAAGCTAGGTCGAATTGTCGGTCATATTCCTGCAGCCAGAGGTTATTTAGGAGAAAGGTGCATGGTATTTGCAGAATTCAAAACTAAAATGTAATGAGTGTCTGTCTTTGTTGTGGAAGGGAAATTGAACAAGGAAAAGTTAGCTTCTTTTGGAGGACATGATGTTGTCAATGTGTTAAGATAAGAGAAGGGAAGATAATTAATAGATAACTTGATGATAATGGAACACAACACACTTATCTAGAGGTGTGCGATACAATTCACCTAAGTTGCTGGGACTCGGGTGCGGGTGTCCGATATGGGTGCTGATCTAGAGGTCGGATCCTTCATGATCTAACTTTTATGATTCGGGGATATGGATCCATGAATGGACACGGGTGCGGGGATCCGCCTAAAAATAATTAAAATATCTAAAAAGTAGAGTTATAAAACCTAAAATTATGAGATATTATGTGGAGACCTTGAGGAGAATCCTGGAAGGTGATTAAAGGAAAAAGGAGTGATATAGAATTATATATATAAAAGGTATTCAATTTTCTTTAATTTCACCTTAGCTTTTGTATTGATTATAGAAATCATTAAAACTGTCCAAACTTTCCCCATCGATTTTGGTCAAAGTACCCAAAATCGGTTGACCAAATCAGACACGGATCCCACACCCACACCCACACCCCTGTCGTGTCGACACGGGTGCGGCACCAAAAGTGAAGAGTTCGAGCAACTTAGCAATTCACATCTTATATTTAACCAATGAGGCTAAAGTAACATTAATACGTAACAACAACAACATACCCTTTTCTAGCTACATCATGTCCTCGGTAAAGATAATGTTATGCCCCCCCCACCCCCAGTTCTTTTCGGTGTACCTCTAACCCTTTTAACTTCTATTACAGTCAACCTCTCACACCTCCTTACTAACGCATCCACACACCTCCTTTTCACATGCCCGAACCATCTCAACCTCGCTTTACTCATTTTTTCCTCCACGGAGGCAACTCGCACCTTGCCTCACATAACTTTGTTTCTAATCATATATCTCCTAGTATGTCTACACATCCATCTATGCATCCTCATTTCCCCGACATTCATCTTCTACACATGGGCGTTCTTGATTCGCCGACACTCTGCCTAATAAAACAAAGTTGGGTGAACCACCACTGTGTAGAAATTACCTTTAACCTTGTCGACACATTCTTATCACACGGTATTGTGGATGCAAGCCTCCATTTCACCCACCTCGCTCAAATGCGGTGTGCGAAATACTTATCAAATTTTTTGTCTCCTTGAATATGGACCCAAGATACTTGAAACTCTCTTTTGGATATGACTTGTGCTCGATCTTCACTTCCACCTCATCTGCCTCTTGTGTTATGTTACTAAACTTGCATTCCAGGTACTAGGGTTTTGTTTGCTTAACCTGAAACCTTTAAACTCTAGGGCATGTCTCCAAACTTTTAGCCTATTATTACCTTCACTGCGTGTCTCGTCAATCAATACTATGTCGTCTTTGAATAATATACACACGACACCATTCCCTTGAATATGTCGTGTAAATTTATCCTTCACTTAGGCAAATAGGTATGGGCTAAGGGCTGATCCCTGGTGCAACCCTATGACGACCGAAAAATGTTCTAAATCACCTCCCATTGTTCTAACTCGGGTATTGGGTCTATCGTGCATGTCCTTAATTGCCCTAATATAAGTCATAGGTACGCCTCTAGACTTCAAACATTTCCAAAGGACCTCCCTAGGGACTTTGTTGTACAACGTTTATTGGTTAATCAGTCTCACTTCCCATCTCTTTACTGCTTTAGCGATCTCCTTACAAGATTAATGGCTTCTGTACTTGATCGCTCCGGCAGGAATCCAAATTGGTTATCGGATATAGACACACCCTTACTCATCCTTATCTCGACCACTCTCTCCCAAACTTTCATTGTATGGCTTAGTAGCTTTATACTCCTATAGTTGTTGCAATTTTGAATATCACCCTCGTTCTTGTACAATGGATATGTTGTACTCCGCCTCTATTCTTTCGACATTTTAGCCTTCTTAGAATTGACATTAAACAACCTAGTCAATCGCTCAATACTTGCCTTGCCGATATTCTTCCAAAAATCTACCGGGGTCTTATCTGGATCACTTGCCTTCCTCTCATTATCTTACGAGTAGCCCCCTCAACCTCTGCGGTGTTAATGCACCTATAGTACCAAAAATCTCTTTGACTTTGAAAATGCTCTAACTCCCCCAAACATGATATCCCTTTGCCCTTCTTCATTCAAGAGCTTATGGAAATATGTCTTCCATTTTCATCTAATGTGCGTCTCTTCGACCAACACTTTATCATTCTTGTTCTCGATGCTCTTCACTTGGTCCAAGACCCGTGCCCTCTTCTCTCTCACCTTGGTGAGCATAAGAACCTTCTTGATTTCCACTTTTCCTTGAACCTCTCCATTGCACCACCAATCCTCTTTGTGTCCACCTGGCCTTGAGACACCCAACACCTCTCTAGTTGCTATCCTGATGCAATCAGTTGTCTTAGACCACATATTGTCTACGTTCCCACTACTCCCACAAGCTCCCATAGCATTATGGCAGGTCTCCAAGTGCTCTTCTCTCTTCTGGAAGCACGAGTAAGCTATGACCAACTCAAAAACCTTCACAAAGTCCAACAACATTAACACTTAAACACTAACTCCAATATCCTAACAACAACAACAACTATGGCTCAGTCTCAAACAAATTGGGGTCACCTATATGAATCTTCACTGACCACATTTCCTCATATAAGCTCAACTAATGTCACATCAAAAAAATAAAAAGGTGAAACATAAGTTATTGAATTTATATAAGTAATAGTAATACTATTACTGATATTATTACTATTACTGATTTACTTTTCAGTTTCAAAAATAAGTAAGAATAATACAACTACTACTACTAATGGTAATAAAAATTTAGAAGTTTGGTTATTAGCAAAATAATAAAAAAATGAATTAGAAGTTCTTTATATTTCAACTAACATGTAAATCTATGATAAGGTCCAAATGAAACTCCAATATGCTAACACACTTACATTTGACATTCTAACCCCTTAAAATTAAGACGGGGAAGGGAAATTGACTTGAATTTGCTTATCTAAAGGCATGGAAAGTAAATATTCACTTGAAGTCACATGGATAGTGTTGCCAGAAAATCACTTGGAAAATCTAGCCGAGAGTCCTTGGAAAAGTACTAACCACTGGAGTCTCGCTAATATAATTTTATTTGAAGAATGGATGACATAGTTGTTTCTTGTTTCTTTACAAAAATAGGCATATTTCCACTTTAGTTCTGCAGTGTAAGGTCACTTGCTGGTTGGAGGAAGCTACATATAACACTACCAAGATTTTAGGACCCGGTATCTTGTGAGAAGAATAAAAAGGGAAGCTAACTTGACGATAATGAAATATGCAACACACTTATTTATAGGTGTGAGATAAAATTCTCTTTGGGACTTACTTAACACTAACAATTATCTAACATTTGCATTCCAATAGTCTAATACAAAGATGATATAGAATGGAAGAAATATTCTTCTTCTTGTTGGAGATCAGTCAAGGACATGAATAATGCATTACATTTTGAGGAGGCAGAAAGATATCTATCACATAGGATTTCAAGATAATACTACTTTGTTAAATTATGTCATAAGGTATTTAACAAACGAACCACTCAACAACCAACATTTTGTGCACCCAAGTGTGGCCATCCGACATGCACCCTCGACATTGTTGAAGAGTCCGAGCAACATAGTGGCCAAGTGGTCAATAAATTGGGTTGAGAACCATGATGCCTCATATTCAAATCCCAACAGATACAAAAGCGCTAAGTGATTTCTTTCCACTTGTTCTAGCCTTAGTAGACACAGTTACATGATACCTGTTGCTGTGAGAGGTGACAAATTTCTCGTGGAATTAGTCGAGGTGCACACAAGTTGACTTGGACACCACAATTATCCAAAAAACCCAGCATTTGGGATTCAATCAATAAGACAATTTACATTATTTTTTTTGATAACCGTGGTACCCGACCTAGCTTGTGCGCACCTTGACTAATTCCGCGGGGTACCTCCCACCTCCCACCAGTATGTCCACCAAGGCTAGAACAGATGACAAGAAATCCCCTGGTATTTTTGTTAGATAGTTTACATTTATAATACTTTAACTTTTATGAGCTTATTCTCTTTAATCTATTTATTGAACTTCAGGAATAATAAAAAATCAATAACAAATATCCAAAGGCACAAAGAAAGCCATCACAGGCTTAGATTTGTAAATAAACAAGAAACAAATAAATGCACATTAACTAATTAAAATTAATTTGTAGAACCTATGAAAAGTTCTACTAAAATCATCAACTTTTATGCTAAACTGAGGCAGAAGAAGAATTGATAGCATAGAATAATAGAAGAACAAAAGTAAAGAGAAGAAAATAGAAAAACAAAGGCTCCAAGTGGAAGAAAAATAAAAAAAGGCCGGTAGGGCACAACCTGCGTAAAAATATATTGGGGAACAAATGTAAAAGAACAAGGAAAACAAGAAGGGAGGAAATGGGCTGTTGTGCGAAATCTAATGCCTCCAAGGAGATTAGAACCCACAATCATAGACATGTAGGACTTCAAAAAGATCTTCCGCCAAGTGCATGAACCTCTACTTAGCATTCTGGTGCCTTTGTGTATCTATTTCTAATATATCAAGATAGTTACCTATATAAACCAAGTTTCCATCGAAGTTTCCGGGTGCAGGTGTATCCTCAACCTACTATTAACGGGCTTGCTAAATCGAGATTGAGGGAAATTCATGATTAGATGTGTCTTTTAGTTAAATATTAACTGTGTTATTCTGTTGGAAATGCAAGGTTAAAGCAATAACAATTTGTCCAAAATATAATGGCAAACACAAAATTAGAGATATGCTGACAGCTTAACTTGAAAGGGAGATTTTAAGCTATCAAAGGATAAGTCTTAGGAGGAAATAGCCCTGTGAAGGAGCTGTAATGAAAATCAAATTTTTTGTCGACGAGGTAATATGTGGTGGGTAAAAAGCCCAAGTGTCACACCCGAAATCCACGCTTATTGCTCAAAGTACTTCCACGCCTGTTCTAGTACGTTTAATCACTTTTGGACTTTAGTATCCTTGCTGGTCCCCACACTTCCAATCTTGATCTGATTTTTTCAAGGTTCGAATTTTCGGGGTCTTACACCAAGTATACTAGTGGTATATAAGAAGTGGACCTACACCAACACATAGTTCTGGTGCTCAAAAAATCTATTAAAAAAACAAAAAAACAGTTGTAATCTGTACAAGAGTCCTCAAGTACTCTACTGGGATGAAAATCAGTTCTACTTGGGAAAACTGAAAAGTGCCTGCTTTTCATTTATTCTTAAGGGACTCTTTGTCTGGGTTTTCATGCTTAATACTATTGATATTGACATATTATAGGGTGTATTCTCTTAAATGAAAATTTAATAAACAGTTCGTTATATCTGATTCTATCCAAAAAATTGAGTCTGATTATTTCTTTTCAGATTTTGGCTGATAACCTTATTGAGAATCTCCCGGTGAACCTGGGATTGCTTAAGTCTTTGAAAGTTGCAACACTTGATGGGAATCGAATCAGAGCATTGCCTGATGAATGTAATTTCCCGCCATCCTAGTTCATATGTGAAGTTAAGCAGGATTCTCTCTGCTATAGAGTATCATACTCTCTATTCTAACAAGATAATGTTCTCATATTCAGTGGGCCAGTTGGTGAAGCTTGAACGTTTGTCTGTCTCAGCAAACTTGTTAATGAGCTTGCCTGAGACTATTGGGAGCTTGCAGAATGTGAGTGATCCATTCTGATGGCTTATACGGTGCCATCTTCCGCAATTCTAAAAAGTGTGCCAGTTAATATATTATTTCTTAGATTGCTTTACTGCTTTGTTAAGTTTTTTTTTTCCCGAGTATAAAGGTGCTAAGGTGTCTAATGAAATGGTGTCAATCTTGTAGAAAATGTTCAGCATATTGATATCCATATTAATGGATCATTTTGCTTACAACTTTCTGTTCTTACAACTGAAAGCCCTACTTTTTTTTCTCTATTTATATAGTGATGCCGCTTCTTCATGAATTTCTGTTGTCTTCCTGGTAGTTGATGATGTCTCTTTGTTATCTTATGTTAGTATTTTGGATTTGTAATAGGGTCCTGCAGCTCCTGGGGGAGGGTGGTTGAATTTGGAGAATAAGTGGCTCCATTGCGGGTTGTCTTGAGGTCCACCACCCTGAGTGCCGTCTGTTCTTCCTTTTTATTTCACTCTCTCCTTATACTGAATATTTTTCTTCTTAAGTCGTTTTCTTCATTGTCATTGATGAACCAATTGTGAGAAATAAAGACTCGGAAAATACTTTCAATATACGTAAACTACATTATTACACAAAGCCCTGCTTATAGACAATAGACTCCAATCCTTTTCCATGTATGGCAATGTACAATCCTATTTGAGCACTCCCCCTCAAGCTGGTGCATGTAAGTCATATGTACCAAGCTTGGTACCTCCACTTGGATATATTGTGTCAATTCATTTATCACTTGGGTAAATAAAAAATGGGCTAAGAATCGATCCCTGGTGTAACCCCATCTCTACTAGGAAGTGTTCTAAGTCTCCTCCCATTGTTCTCACTGGGTTTTGGCTCCATCATACATGCCATTAATCCCTCTAATGTATGCCACATGTACACCTCTGGGCTCCAAGCATCTCTATAAAATCTTCCTAGGGACTTTGTCATATGCCTTTTTTAAGTCAATGAACATCATACTCATCCAACAATCTCATTATAAAATGAATGACTTCCATAGTTGATCGCCCTGACATGAATCTGAATTGGTTCTCCAAAATAGACATATCCCTCTTCCTTCTCATTGTCATCTCTACCACCCTCTCCCAATCCTTCATAGTGTGACATAGTTGTTTAATACCACTCTATAGTTGTTGCAATTTTGAATATCATCCTTTTTCTTGTACAGCGGGATCATTGTCCTCCACCTCCATTCTTCGGGCAGTTAATTCGTCCTAAAAATGATATTAAACAACCTAGTTAGCCATTCAATGCCTACTTCCCTTGCGCTCTTCCAAAAATCCATAGGTATCTCATCTAGTCTGTTCGCTCTTCCCGTTTTCATTTTACGAATTGCCCCCTTGACCTCCTCAAACTTTTTACACCTACAATACCCAAAATCACGATGTCTCTTGGAGTGTTATAAATCACTCAACACAATAGTTCTAATTCATGTCCCCCTCTGCATTCAAGAGCTAAATTTTAATTCTCTGAGCATTGACAAACAAAAATTCAGAAAATATTATTAAGATACGTAAACTACATTATTACACTGAGGTCTACTTATAGACAATACACTACAATCCTTTTCCAAGTAGGACACAATGTACCATCCTATTGTAACACCAAGATATATAGTGTTCACTTTTAGGTGTATATATAATTCTCATGGTTGCTGACATGGGATTATGAATTAAAGTTTTTCAATCAAGTTAACTAGCTCTATCCTCCAGTAGTGTTCATATCATTCTAAACACTTGCATATACTTTTACTCCAAATATGTTTTGTTATTTGTGAGTTCAGTTCAATATGATGATGCCCTTTTTTGTCTGTCGGAGATAGTCGTTCAGCCTAGACTTAAAGTATTCTTAATTCATCTTCTTTGGAAAATTAGGCTTTTGGAATTGACAGTAATGGGTTTTCACTGCAGTTGGTGCTGTTGGACATTTCAAACAATAAGTTAAAGTTTTTTCCTGAATCAATTGGAAGTTGCTTCTCTTTAGAAGAATTGCAAGCAAATGGTACCTTCAAATTTTAGTGTCACTCATCTCATTCTTGCTATTTCTCTATTTCCTTTTATTTTCCTGGCAGTGGAGCTCTGTATCAAATATCCATCGAGGGAAAAAAACATGTTACCATCAACATAAAATTAAGTGAAATTATGGCCGATGATAAAATTGGAGTGTTGGGTGACCTAGAAAGCTAAAGGAACATCTACAAATTTTCTCTGTTAAGCTTATAAGATAATATTCTTGGCACCATCCATTTGAATTAGTACATGATTTTCACGTTCTGTCTCTTATTCCTCAGTGTGCCATAATGAGGTTTACTGTGTGTTTTTTTGGCAATCTTGCCTCGTGATCATAACAATATTTCCTTTCAGATAATTCCATTGAAGAGCTTCCTGCATCAGTTTGCAATCTTGTTCAACTAAAATCACTCTGCCTGAACAATAACAATCTCAATCAGGTTAGTGTCTAATTTTACACCCTTGTTATTTTGAGGTCATATCTAGTATTCAGAGTTTACCTCGATTTGGTACCGCTCTTGTGGCCCGCACCGATACAGTGCTTTACCCCTAGATGTGCAGTCAACTGCTGTGCATGTATGTGTGTGTCTGTCTCTATCATCATCACACATAAAATGTGCAAAGAATAGTAAACCTCGTGGATCAAAAGCTTACCTGTTTGTCACACCGAAAAGCTGAACTTATTGTTGTACTGGTGATACTTGTATGTGCTCTCTCTCTCACTTTCTATCTTAAGGATGCTATTAAGCAGAGTTAGGAACTCTCTTCGCATGATCTGTAAGCCTAGTTCACCTCCCCGTGTATGAGTGTTAAAAGGGAACTCATACATTAACCTTAAAACATGCATCTAAAAGCTTTTCCTTTTAATAAGACCTCATGAAGAAATGCAGATAACCAAACAACCAATAGCATCTACATTGCAAACCGGCAATAAAGCCAAATACGCAAAATGACCCACATTTGAGGTCATTGGATTGAACTTCAAGTATCTTCCATTTAAAGCATCATCATCCAAGTTTTTGTATTCGTTCCTATCAAGTATATGTTTTTACTAGATACTCATGCTTCCTTTTGGTAACTGGATTGTTCAGATGCCTCTAAATTTGTTAAGAGAATGCAAGAGCTTGCAGACCATATCCCTGCATGGAAATCCGATTTCCATAGACCAATTTCAACAGGTTACTCACTAATATTACTACTTCGCTCTGTAAGTACTAAAAAAGTCATTTATGAAGAATTCTATTTGCTTTTTTCTCTTTCCAGATGGATGGCTTCAAAGACTTTGAAGCCCGCCGTAAACAGAAGTTTGATAAACAAATTGATTCAAATGTGATAATCAGTTCTAAAGGGCTTGATGAGGGTGTTGACTTGTGATTCCTCTCCGCAGGCGTTTTCTATAAGGCTCCGCGCAATCTTGTTAGTCTCAGGTTTACTATTTTTTTGCTTCAATTCCCTGATGGAAAATTTCCCTTTATTTTATGTATGACCATGTAGTAGCCACACTACACAGTTGTGCTCCTTCAGTTGCTGTCAAGCTTTTAGTATTTCTAGTGTCTGTAATGCCTAATTTGGACAATTCATTACTACATGCATGTCTCCGTTGCTCTTAGCTCCCAGCCTGGCGTGCCTGCATAGTTGCCTCTTCTCATTTATGTTCCAGTCTTCTAGTTCGTATTACTCTCCATTATACCCGTGCCCCTAAGTGTGTATAATTGTGGTAATTATTGGTAACACCAATTTCAAAAGATTGAACATGAAAAAGCTTCTCATTTATGTTCCATGGAAGCAGGACCGTTTTGTCCATTTAGTTTCTGAATTTGATATGTATTAGCTAATCCAGTGGCCAAATTAGTTCAAAAAGAAATTCCACTCGTTTTTCTAAACTTCCCAGTCAACTGGTGCTATTGATGATACAATTTTTTTTTTAATAAATCATTATATCTTATTTACTGCAGGTTAAATTTGTTCAGGTTGGATGGAATTGTGACAGTTTTGACTTTGATGAAAAGATATTTCACACCTTTCTATAGTTTGTCATTGATTGTAAGCTTTGACTTGTGCGTAATTATATCTCTGCCGAGTATGTTCGTGATTGCAAATGATTCAACGCTAACAAATTCTGTACATTTAGCAAGCTGTATATCCCATTAAAATCAAACTAACAATTTTTGTACCTAAAGATATTTGATTTTAATATGTTTGGATTGTAACGATCCTTTCAACGTATCCGAGAGTAGGGCCTGGTGGCAAATAAAGTGGCTGAAAATTGTGGCCACTTTTTATCTCCGTTCGTCGTTTTAAAATCAATTGAAACTAAGGGCATGTTTATGATATTTTCATGTTTGGTTGGTTAAATTTTTTGGAAAATATTTGCTCTAGTAAGTATTTCATACGCGAGCCATCAGCTAAAATCAGTTCATCAATATCAAGTCAGCAACACAAGCATCTATCCAGTGCAATATACTAGGAGTCAAGCTCACATAATCACATTAATCAATTCTGGAAGAAAATTTCCAATTTTTCATATCCATGGCATTGGTACTCAAGGCATTTCATAATCATGGCATTGGTCCAATTTTTCATATCCATTAACCTTTTATTCAATTAATAAATACACAAACACTTTATAAAAAGTTTCAACTTGCCTTAATTGGAATTCAAAAAGTTAATGTCCCTAGGCACCCAAAGACAATGAAGGGTGTAGTAATCGGCAAAAAATGCTTTGGGGAGTTGAAAATAAGCATAGATTTGGAGATTCTCAAATAAGGCAATCTTTCGAAATGCTATTGAATCCATGGATAGGCAAGAGACAACTAACGATTCGCTCTTCTTTTATGCCTTGAACTATTTCAATTTGGTCATAAATGTAATTTAGATGAGTATATGAGTTCGTAGACACACAATTTGCCACATAAAAGTTTGGCTCGAAAATGGAGTGAAAAAGTCAACCCTGAGCCTTACTGTCGAATTTGAAAATTTCTTCCAAAATTTGTTTACCCATAGATGGGTCAAAAATCAGCTAAAACGGATTGTTAATCGGTCCCCAAATCGAAAAACTGAGCAAAACCAACCAAATTCCCCAATTCAAAAACCCCCAAATTACATATCTATGAGCTTGTATAGCAAGGTGAGACCCTCTTATTGGATGATCCCGTTGGCTTCCTAGAGTTGTTATGTTCGTCCCTTGTTGGGAACCCTATTATATTGATAGCGACCTCGTGCTTAGGTACAACTTAGAGATTACTCATATAGTTGGTTTGCTTGCCTTCGGGCCACTTGATTGATGTTGATGCCTTTGAGCCATAGGTTCGTTGTTACTTCTTTCGGGGGTTATGGTTCATGTTTTCAAGGTTATATGTAGTTTGCCTAGGGGTAATACAGAGCCTTGTGTGCTCGGATAGATAGAGTCTTAAGTCTTATGTGCTGAGACATATAGAGCCTTTTGTGCTCGATTGTATAGTTATACAACAAGGGTAGTATTAGTGGTGGCAAATGGACGGGTTGGGTCAAATTTGGGCGGGTTGAAAATTGGTCAACATAAAATGGATAATAATTCAACCCATCCATATTTGATATTGGTAAAAATGAATTGGGTAAGAAATGGGTTGGGTAAAATACTAGTTTACCCATATTTTCATGAGTAAATAGTACTCTACTTAAGAATTCAACATGAAAATATTTTAGTCTTTTTTTAGATGAAAAATGTCGAAAATGCTTCATTTAGTTTTATTGTATCATAAAAGTAAAAAAAAAATCCTATAGCTTTTCAATATAAAATAAAATTATGTAATAACTAGGGGAAAATATTTTTAATTTCAAAGTAAATGAATATTTGCATTTTAGGACTAAAACATGCTTAATGCACTTTAAGCAATGTCAAAACTAATACATGATTTGCCTATTTTACACTATTATTTATTATCCAATATAAAATTAAACAAATAAAAAAATATAATTATAAGTAACAAAAGAAATGTACATTTAAAATATATATTTTTGGAGGGCCAAATACTTCATCTTTTCAATTATAGTGAAAAATAATTAGTTCTATAGAAGAACATAAAAAACAAGAGAAATTACAATATTTTTAGTGATATCATGAATTTATAGTGAATAAAAGTTAGAAGCTTAACCCATTTGACTAATCCATACTTTACCCATAGTTTACCCATATTTTTATGGATATCAACCCATATTTTATCCATGTAAAAAATCACTCACCCAACCTATTAAAATATGGGCGGATTATCAAAATATGAGCTCATTTTGCCGGCACTAGGTAGTATAGAGCCGAAAGACTCCTCAACTATACTAGCTAGTCAATTACACAAAGCTTATGGCCTATGGGGAAAATTGTTGCCAATAGGGGTATAGAGATTGATTTGTACATGTCGAGCTTATGTGGGATAGGGCAAGTGTATTAATTGTTGTTTGTACTTGTTGATTTTATAGGGACTTGGTAAGTTGTTGTTTAATTACTGTTGTATGATCCATGTATGAATTGTTGGATTTTGCTGTGACTATTCTTGACTCCCTTCTAAGATTCCCTTTAGTATTGTATGACATTAGTTGGCCTAGGCCGAATTGATTGTTGAGTTGAATATGGTTTCTGAGGTTGAAGTCAAAAACATGTAAGTACGTTCTGATTATTTTTAGACTCCCTATTTGATTACTTATAGTACTTTATCATATCATTATTACTTGTTCAGTTTCCTCAGTATTCATTTTATATTAATGCTCTATTGTCTACAGGTTCTGCATTCATGCCTGCAGGTACTAACAAACAAGTAGCCAGACTTCATTACTAATGTTGCCGAGTTTAGCTAATCAATAAGCTCCACTTCATTCAGAGTTGCGAGGTTTAGAGTTTGGGAGTCTATGATTATATATAGTTGATGGGTAGGTTGGGGCCCGCTCCCGACTAGATACTATATTCTTGAGGCTAGCAGAGCTGGGTCATGTCATAGTACATCTCAGTTGAACGTATTGGCATTACTACTGTATTATTATTAAGCATGTCGTCTTTATCATTTTGCTATTGTAGATATTATAATGGTGTTGTTAGCCCGCATAGCAATTGATATGCTTTTATTATGAACTGTTGGGTTAGCTAAAATTGTTGTTGCTGCGGGATTCTATGATTATAGTTTTCCCAACCTTGACTTTTATTTGTGGTTGTTGAGTTCGGTTTGTATACGCCCAATAGCCTACATGTCTAGCTAGGTCCTCTTGGGGTGAAGTGTGACACTAGGTGTCAGTTGTGCCTTTAGAGGTTGAGGCATGAAAGGTTTTGTATCAAAGTAACATCGTTTCCTAGGGAGCGTGCAAGTTTTCTCTAGTAGAGTCTTGCTTACGAGTGTGTTGTGCATCATACTTATAGTCAGGAGGCTACATGGCATTCATAAATGATTACTATTTTCTCCCCTAAATCGTGTGATAAATAGGGATGGCAATGAAGTGGGGGTGGGGCGGTTGCGGGGTAAACCCGCAAAGAGTTCAACCCGCCCGCATGAGAGAATTTATTGATTTCAACCCGCTCCACCCCGTTCTGCATAAACCCGCTCCACCCCACCCGCGTGACTTTAAAATAAACTATTTTCTATTTTACATATATACGATACCCAGACAAATGAGGATATATATATATATATATATATATATATATGAAAGCCTCACAATTGTTTTTTGATTAGTATTAACAGGCATTTCCACATAAATTTTGTGAAATGTTGAGGTTTCCGCCTAGTTCTTCATCTCTAAGTCCAAATTTAATTGACATTGAGTTATTCATTGTTTTGAGTAAATTTAGAATATGAAATGTTAAATAATTACTATTATAATAATTGATACTGTATCATGCATATTTTAAAGGAAGCTTACAAATCAAAATTAGATTAATACTATAAAAATTAATCATAATAATGTAGTACTATATATAATATAATATACATGATAAGAAAAAATGACATTTGTATTTATGATTAATAACATACACTCAGACAGGTATGTTAACCGAAAATTACAAACGGAAAAAAGAGAATCAATAAACTTTTGTAAGTTTTCGGTAAGTATATATAATTTTAATTTATTTTTTTGACGATTAACTAGTATATTATTTTAATATTTGGTTAGATAATAAATTATTTAGCAATTGTTTAATTTCATTTGTGCATTTGTGATTTCAGATTTCATCAATATAAAATCATTACAATATTTTTAACTTATGTTTTGTTAATCCGCATAAACCCACGTAAACTCGCAATTCACCCCGCACCACATTAATTTTTAAAAAAATTGTTTTAACCCGTCCCTCCCCACCCCACCCCACATAATCTTAAACCCGCATTCGTTCCGCCCCATTGCCATCTCTAGTGATAAAGCTAAGTTTTGAGGGGTTATTTTTTTATTAATCTCAGCTAGGGGTGAATAAAACCACACCACACCACGAACCACACCAAACCGACAAATCGAAAAAAACCTGCTAGTGGGTTGGTTCGATTTGATTTTGTATTTTTTTTTTTATAAAAAACCCGACTATAAATGATTTGGTTTGATATTAGCTAAAAATAATCAACTTGAGACCAAACCAACTCGATATATATATATTTATATATATATATATATATATATATATATATATATTATTTTTTTTAAAATAAATTATTTTATATATAATTTTTTATAATTATAATTCAATTTATATTTTTTTAATTTTAAATATTAGATTTGGACTTACAGTAAGCTCACTATATATGTATGTCTACCCGTCAAGGGTAAGTAAAGCCCAACCCAATTAATTTATGGATAAACTACGTTATTAGACATACATCACTATCATACATACTAACATTCCCTCTATTTTCAAACAATTACATATATTACAACTTTTAATATTTTATATCATATATTATTGAGGATACAATCAGATATTCAAATCCCTTAAAATTAGGATTGATTAAGAGGGTGTTTGCATTGACTTACAAGTTGATCAAATCTACTTTTAAGTCAGTTTTTGACTTTTCGAAGTGTTTGAAAAATATAAAAAAAAGTAAAAAAAAAAAGAGACTTAAAATAAATTGGGAAGTGTTTGACAAGGTAAAAAATGACTTAAAATAAGTTTAAAATAAGTCAAAAACCAAAAGTAGGTATCCCCTATTTTTTATTTTTTTGACTTAAAAGCCATTTATGTTTGACTTTTTATTTTTGATTTAAAAACTACTTTTTTTTAGCCAATCCAAATATGCTCTAATTATCTCATTAATTTACTCTTTCACTCTACATCAGCCACTCCCTCTTAATTCCCCCCTCCCATATTTATCACTCAATCATCTCTCCTCCTTTCTGATTCAAGAATTTCACCATACAGTTTCATTCCAACAATGACTAATCTAGTCTCTTCTTCTCAAGATATCATCATCATGGCCAACAAAATCTCCTAAATCCAAACCTTAATATGTACCATTCCTTTTTACAATCGAAGTAATTGTTACAAAGAAAACTTCCGAAGTTGAACGATGGATCGGCCAAACAATTCACATTCACCATTGAAGACTCCACAAACTCTTTATCATCGAAGCCGTGGATTCAACGGATTTTTTCAAGTCTATTTTTGGTAAATTTATGGCGGTGTGTTGTATCTCTATTAACTAATCGTTTTTTCGGAGACGACAACAAAGAGACGAAGGAGAGAAGGATTAGACGTGATTGTAAAAATCTTCTATATATATCTGAAATTAATGTTATGTATTTTTCCGTCTCGAAAAAATTGAATCTTGTTTTATATTCGATATAATGACATGTATATGATAATGTTATTTTACATTTCTTGTATCTAGTTTTATTTGACAGGTGATTTATTATTAGATACATGATACATGTGTATATATTCAATAAATAACAATGTTAATTAAGTCTTGTATCTAATTTGTTTGATCGATTACTTGATAAATGTATATTCAATAAATAGCAATGTTAACTAAGATCTGAATTGTATCCTTAAATAATAGGATATTTGAATATGAATCTGCCATTAAATTTCATATACATGATTCTTAAATACACTTAAGTCTCGATCATACCCATTCCAAACGCACATAGAATACTGATCTCATCTTTGTTCCACTGTTTTTGGATGTTAGTTCGTTGAGCACCACCATGCTGCCATGATAAAATGACAATGCTGCTTTATGTCTGTATTCCTAAAAATTGAACATTCCCATTAGACAATTATAATCTCCAAAAAAAAAAAAAAGAATTATTTGAACTAGACAAGAAAAGAGAAAATGAAAAGGAACTCTGTTAGTCATCTATCATAGAAGAATTGTGATTGTTTTTATTTATTTTAGGAGATATGATATGCCATATCTTCGAAAGTTGTTATAAACGTGATTTTTTTCCTTAATTAATAATTTTTAATTATATTCCTTAATTTAGACACACTACATGATATGTATCTGACTATCTGTGTAATATATATGTATCTGGCCGCAACAAATACATGTATTTGAGGTCCAATTTATGATAGGATTCGTAATAATGAAAACTAAAGGGAAATGAGGTAATTAGATACTAAACTAGTGATATTTCTATTGTTTACCCTTAATTTATATACAAAGTTACAAACTATTGGCTTGAGATTTATTGTTCACTATTGTAGATTTTCAGTTCCTCTTGAGCTCCTCGTTTTCAATTTATTAGGACACATCTTAAGATCCTCATTTAGTTCCTCTCAAATCAGTTTCAAGTTTGGTTCAACTCTTCTGAATTTGGATAAGTAGCTTCCAACTCATCTTCTATTGCTAATGTTTAATTTATGAATAGCCATAGTGATCTTCTTGAGACTCAATTTTTCTTATTATTTTTTTCATATATGCTTAATGTTTTGTCTGGTGAGAAGGGTCAGATGCTTGGTTCGTTGCTTTATCTCATTTGTGTTGGGATTTTGTATTTATTATAATTAGATTTAGGGGCTCTTAAAATTTCTGATAATATTTATTTGGTTAAATTTATCAAAAAGTATACATGATTTTGGTATTTTGAAAAAAAATATTTGGGGTAAATTTTGTATAAGAAAGTTGATTACAATTTTATTTTATCATGTGCAGTAACTCTCTTTTGGAATGAAAACTACATCTTCTGGCCAAATGTGAAAATGATTATCAACATTCCTCTGACTATGCTAACGATATCTCAACAACCCAACAAAGTCACTCCTCATCGACATAGCCCAACTAAATAGCAAAAAAGAACATACTACTTTATGAACATATTTAATGTGAAATGTCACAAATCACTAGCATTTAGGTGTGTTGATAAGTGGAAAATCACATTAAAATCTATCAAAAGAAGCTTGCAAGAAGATAGTCCAGGTATACTAAAAATGGTGATGTTCAATGTGGAAGAGATCAGGAGAACAATTGTTGAATTTGTAATCATTGATGAGCAACCGCTTAGAGTTGTTGAGGGAGAAAGATTTAATAAATTAATGGCTAAAGTTTTACCAAATTTTGAAGTACCTTCTCGTATTACTGTTGCTAGACCTGGTTTAAGGATTTATCAAGAAGAGAAAAAAAAGTTTAAAGAGCTTATTAGGAACCAACCTGTATGTCTTACTAGTGATATGTGTACATCACTCCAAAATTTTATTTATATGGTTGTCGAAATCTACAAAAGAAAATTTTAAACTTTTAAAAAATAATAATAATAGACCACAAGGACGGGACTATTGATAAGGGGATTAATGAATGCTTATTAGGTTGGGACATTGAGAACTTGTTCACAATAACTCTGGATAATGCAACTGCAAATGATGCTGCCTTTTAAAATTTGAAGGTGCATATTGAAGATTGGAAAGGAATAATACTTGAAAAATGAATTTTCACATGTTAGATATAATGCTCATATCTTTAACTTAATTGTGAAAAAGGAGTTAAGAGTAGAAAATTGACCCCATTTCTCGTATATGAAGTGCAGTGAAATATGTGGGGTTGTCTGCTTCAAGGTTTGCTTTTTCCAAATCATTCGTTGAGAAAGTTAGGATAGACGCTCGCGATTTTGTGAGTCTTGATGTTGAAACTAGATAAACTCAACATATACAATATTAGATAAAACTTTGAAATTTGAAAAAGTTTTTACAAGAATGTATGGGGGTGATTAGAATTACCAAGAGTATTATCGAGAAACAACTACAACGAGCAAAAATCCATCAACATGTGTCCGAGCTTTTGTGAAGTTTCTTTATATTTTTTCCCAGGCAACTTGAAATTTTTTAGGCTATTCATATTCTACTTCCAACTCTTTCTTTCATGAATTTTTTAATATCAAAATGATATTATAAAATATACCAAATATGATGATCTAGTTTTGATTGATATGACAAAAAAATATTAAATTCGAGATGGATAAATATTGAGGTAAATTTGAGAGTATGAATATTTTACTAATTGTTGTTGTTGTAGCTACATTTTTTTCATTGTATATGGTTCTTTGTTGGGAAAACTAAAATTTCAAGATGTGTTTGATATTTTGAAGCTTTTATGTAATCACTATAATGATTCTTGCTCTGAAAATTCTAATGACAATTTGATGATGACAATAGTGTGATGGGTGAATTTTGGGATTTGTTGCAATCTCAGTGGGAGAAACATATAAAAAATGAGTAAAATATTGAAAAACCAATTTGTCATACTTGACAAATGATATGGTGAAGATCAAGGATTTCAATATCTTGAGTTGAGTTGGTGGAAAGCTTCGCCTAGTAGATATCCGATTATTTAAAAAATTGCAAGGGGTATTCTTTCTATTCCTATTTCTACTATTGCATCTGAGTCTGCATTGGTACATGTGGTCGGATTCTTAATACTTATCGATCTTCTTTGTCTTCAAAAATGGTAGAAGCTCATTTTTGCACTCAACAATGAATTATGGATATGATCACCTTCTAAAGAATGCAAATTTGAAGACATATTGGAGAAAGTCTAGAAAATTGAAATAGATAATTTACAAATTCAAATCTTAATAAAATATGATTCTATTTTTACTCAATTTTTTTCTTTTCTTTCAGAATATACAGATTCACCTGATTAGCTAACATGTTGGATTGATATCATTGAAGAATTTGATTCTTTTTAAGGTGAACAATCTTGAAAGAGTTTACCTTTAGCATTTTCAAGATATCATTGATTTGATTTCAATTGATTGACGATTTTTGCTACTTTGGTACCTCAATTCTTTTCTTTTCTTTCCATTCATAATTCAACTTCCTACTTTGTTGCCTCACCTGATTGGCTTTTTCCAGATGTTCAATTAGTCGAAGTTAGTTATAGTTCTTAAAGCAAACGGGTGATGAACCTGATTAAAGAAGTTCTTATATTGTGTACTTAAGATTACACTATTATTCTCTTCCAGTTTTAATAGAAACTTCTGAATATGACATACTTTTAGAATCATAGGCAATACAAACACCCTTGTAATCTAACCTTATATCATACTACACCATTGTCGTTAATCATTGTGGTGCGTTTCTACTCTGTGATCTCTTACTAATCATTTTTCTCAATGACTTCTTGCTTTAATGCACAGGGTTGATGAAAAACCTGGAGATTCATGAGACGTGCTGAGAGTGTGCATTGATGCAATAGGTGCTGCAATGATAGACATACAGAAGTTAACACTTTTCGTAGATTCTGAATTTTAGATGTCTTTTCTTAAAATGATGTTGTTGTACTCTTACCAACTTTTAGACATTTTCAGAATGATGTTAACTAACTAGTACTATTTTTTAACTCTCTTATATTAATTAGTAGCTTCTAAGAAATTAAAAATCAAGTTAGCAGGTTATACTAGTTTCGTTTCAACAAAATCAACTTCATCTATGGCTAGGAAAGGAGAATCAACTTTCTTCTCATGACATTTTAAAGAAAAGGCCGAAAACTAAACCACACAAAGAAGTCAAAAAAACTCGAAAAAATTGAAGTTAAATAACCCCACTATATTGGTTGTGTTTTGATTTATAAGTATAAAAATTCGATCCTTTTGATAAAGGAAAAAGTCAAACCAACCCGATCCATGTACATAAGATATTCTGAAAACAGTTCTCTCTTTTTCAATGATACAGTAGAAAGAAAGCAAATATTTATAGCTATGCAATTGTAGGGTTAGAGTTTTATTCTAGGAAGGAGTATATATGCTTATAAATGTATATTCTGTAAATCAGTCCTATTCTAAGAAAGAATATATTTTCTGATTACGATACAGTTATAACTTTTTCTAACACTACACCCCAACCCTAAGAGTCATCCAGATTCTTTTCATGGAAGGAAACCTCAAATTAGGCCAAGAGGTTAAGTACTAGTATTGCCACAAGAGAAACTTTCCATCTTATAATCGCTAGTTTATATGGGTGACTTTGTGTGCCTCAGATATCTCTAGCTATAAAATGACCTATATGGGTTCTTTTATAGCAAGTTCAAAGGTAAGTATATTGAAATGATTGCATGAAAATATTTATGTAATTATTGGCCCTCTTGTGTTGTGTGTTAACTTTATAGTAATTGCTATCCGACTTAAGTTAGAATTGATGAAAATATAGGGGCTAGCTAGACATGATTAAAGTGTATGTATGAAAATGCTCAAGATCTTAACATGAGATATTGTTTCAGGTAAGTAATGACTATAGTTGAAAGTTAAAGAACATGACATCAAAATAATTTGAGTTAAGTATTTATGTAGAAGTGAAGCTTTCATGAGTAACAAACATATTTTTTCTGAGGGTTAGAAACATGTATTATGTATTTTTATAGCTCAGTTATGATGTGATACAGGCCTTGCAGTTCAGTTGTCTACATGCTGCTATTTGTTTCTTTTAAAGATTATTGTACAATCTTATTATGAGTAAACTGATCATAGAATGTGTGCTACATCAGGTTAGTTGAGTACATGCCAGATATTTTGTACAAAAATGTTTATATGCTACATAATGACCTACGTGCTACATATAATTAATAGAGATTATGAATTGTGACTAGGTACAGTCTTGAAATAATCTATAATTACAAGGGCAATAGAGGCCCATAAGATTAAGTCATTAAAGAGTAATAAAGTATGTGTTATAACTTATGTACTTATAAAACTATTTGTGTTTGCATCTTTGAATGACGTAGATTCAGGTACTCAAGATCGACAACATATGTATCACTAGAATCTCTCTTATTCAACATTAATTGGTATCACTAGAATCTCTCTTCTTACTTTCGGAAGCCTCCAGTTTATCTAATAGTTGTTAGTGTTGCTAGTAGAGAGTATTTGGTAATCAGAAAAAATTCTCTGGTACCTATTTTCTCTACATTAGAGGCTTCATAGACGAGTCGATCAGTTGAATTATAGTTTCAGCTTGATGTACAAACATCTATAATATTAAGATTTAATTAAGATTTATAGCTGTGAAGCTATTGAGTTTGTTTTTTCCCAAAATTATTGTATGCTCATTCTTGATAAGCTTCCGCAAAGATGTTATAATGTTTAGTTAGTTAGTAGCAGCTAGTCCAAGGTTTCACTCGGGCGAACAATGGTTTCGAGTGTCGGCGACACCCATGATATAGGCTCATGGCGTAACATATATGAAGTACAATTATAATGTGATTTCAATGAACTTTTGATTCTATGCAGATTACGGTTGTCATATTATGATTTAATTTCAGTTGTACTGTTCCTATTATTAAGTCGTCTTATATGATCGATGCATTATTTTGTATGGATGTCCTCATTTTGTTGGGGCCTTGCATTCATCCATGCAGGTTATTAGGTAGACAGGATTCTTGTGCGTGTGATCGAGTTGAATTGATGGTTGGTACACTTCGATCATTTTTATGTATAGTTGTTGAGTCTGAAGTCTTCTTTTTCTTGTATAGATAATGGGTATGATGGGAACTTATCCCGACATGTTGTTATTGGTTCTTCATCTTAGAGTGTTGTAGTCATTTGTTGTCAATCTTGTAATCAGTTGTGAACTTGTTGGTCGTGTTGTTAATTGTGATTTTCGGATAGTGTCTTGAACATTCTTGTATCGTACTTTTATTATATTTTAAATTTTCCATCATTTTTTCTCTTTTGTTTGGTTTGGCCTTGACGACCTACTTGTATTGTTTAGGTTTGATTTAAATCGGTTTACTCGATCAAGTGAAGCATCGGGTACCGATTGCACCTCCCTAGATTTGGTAAGTGACAATATATTCCGAAAAAAAAAACATTATAGTTAGGAAATAGTTTGTCCATGTGACAGTTGTACCAATTTTATTGTAATGTTACCCTAAGTGATATACAATCTAATTTTCTCTAATTTTTATGGTTTTATAAAGTAGTTATTTATTTACAATCCAATATAATACACTTATAAATATCTTTTGCACAAAATATCTTCATTCATGTCATAAAAATAATAATAACTTAAGGCAAGTCTAGTGATAGCCACGATGAATTTGCAAGAATTGAAATAGAACAAAGCAAACTCTATGTCTACTATCTTAATAAACCTCTATGTATTTAAATAAATAATTAAAAATAAAGGTATTAAACATCTATGAAGATCAACATAAACAGATGAAAAATACTATTGAATAAAGCAAAATAACTTAAAATATCATAAATTTTGACAAAAAAGGGGATGAGTTGCAAAAAACTGAAAAAAGGGAAGAGGAAAAAAGGACTTCATGAACCCTAAGGTCCATTAACAAACAAAAATAACATAAATATTCTAAGAAAAAAATTCTCAATGTGGAGCCACTACTAAAAAAACTCGCAAAAAACGACGGTTTATGTCGCTTTTTTGGTCAAAATTGACAAAAAAGCGTCGCAGTCAAGTTCGTCGCTTTTCAAAAAACAACGGACAACGTCATTTTTTATATTATTATTTAAAAAAAATAATATTTACTTGAATAATGCGACGTCGTCCGCCGTTTTATTATAATTTTTATTTTATTTTTTAATTTACAAAAAGCTCTGTCGCTTATTTTTAATTTATAATTATTTTAAAAACTTGAAAAGCGACGGACATAGAGACGCTATCCGTCGCTTTTTCTTTTATTTTATTTTTTTAATTCCAAAAGAGACGCAGTCTTTCATTTTTTTAGAAATTATATTTTGAAAAATCAAGAAAAGCGACGGACTAGAGGACCTTGTCCTTCGCTTTTCTGGGTTTTATAAAAAAAATACAGAAAAGCGAAGCACAAAACCACCCCGTCCGTTGCTTTTTCTGCATTTTTTCTTACATCAGAAACTGCCAGTAATTTTTGTTAAGTGTGCCATCTGAAAATCAATTCCATGCTGTTGCGCGTACCCCTTTACAACCAGCGTTGCTTTGTACTTGTTGAGTGTGCCATCTGAATTCAGCTTAATCTTGAAACCCATTTAGTTCCAAGAGCCTGCTTGTCAGGAGGTCTAGGTACAAGTACCCATGTATTATTCTTGTTAATCATATTGAGCTCCTCCTCCATGGCAGCCCTCAATTCAGGAATTTGCAATGCATTGTCTACACTTGTTGGCTCCAACATAGCGACATTGTATCTATTATATATATCTTCAATGGATCTGGTACCTCTTACTGCAAAATTATCAGAATCATCCTCTTCCTCTGGAATCAATTCTTTTTCTTGGGCACTTTGTTCTTGATTAGTGATCTGTAAAGAAGCAACAACCATCTTCTTCCAGTCCCATGCAACATCCTCATCAAATTTAACAGTTCTACTTATATGTATTTGTTGTGAAATAGGATTTAAAATGCATAGCCTTTAGAAGTGTTGTTGTATCCCACAAATATTCCAATATCATCTCTTTGATCAAGTTTATCCCTTTCGACGTCAGGAATATGAGTAACATATACAACCAAACACTTTTAGATGAGCAACTGATGGCTTGATTCAAATCCATGCTTCGTATGGAGTCTTTCCTTCAACTGCTCTCATCGACAATCTATTCTGTAGATAGACAACGGTATTGACAACTTCAGCCATAGCACCTTAGGCAGGCCTTTCTCAAATAGAAGACATCAAGCCATATTCATAATGGACCTATTTTTTCTTTCACTTACACCGTTTTGTTGTGGTGTGTAAGTGACTATAAGTTGATGATGAATTCCTACTTTCGGAAGAAAATCCTTAAATTGATTAGAAGTATAATCGGTCCCATTATGAGACCTTAAGATTTTTATCAAAGAGCCACATTGGTTTTCAACAGTTGCTTTAAACCTTTGAAACACAACAAATACTTCAGATTTATGTTTCAGAAAGTAAACCCAACAAAACCTCGTAAGGTCATCAATGAATAAAAGAAAATATATGCTGCCGTTATAAGAAGGAGTGCTCATAGGTTCACACACATCACTGTGTATTAGTTGGAGCTTTTCAGTATCTCTCCAGGCTTGATTAATAGGAAATGGTGATTGACTTAGCTTCCCAATTTGGCAAACCCCACATACATTAGAGGTTTCATTTATGGAAGGCATATCTGTCACTAGTTCCTTATTTTGCATCAATTTTAAAGATTTAAAATTGATGTGACCAAGCCTTTTATGCCATACATAAGTTTTATCTTGTATGCCGACATAAGCTCCAATCTCAGTATGTTTCCAATCAAGAGGGAATATTTTGTTGTTCATTTTGACTGAGAGCAGTTTTATACTAGTTGGATCCATGATTTCACATGTTTCATCTTTAATAACAAGGCATAATTTTTATCAAGCAATTGGCCAACACTGAGAAGACTTTGGCTAATTTCAGGAACAAATAATACATCAGATATAAGCTTCATACCTGAGGGAGTTTGAACAGCAACTGCTCCTTTGCCCTTTGCATCTACAAGTCTGCCATCTCCAAGTCTGACTTTTGAGCAATAATTTTTGTCCAGCCATTCAAAAATGTTCAAGTTTGCTGTCATGTGATGCGTGCATCCATTATCAACAAGCCAAACATCATGATCTTGAGCTGCTATATTGCATTCTCCAGTAATGGCTTGAACTTGAGCTGGCTGGTTTTGATTTGTTTTGCACACCTTATCCCCATGACCAAACTGTTTGCACACCTTATCCACATGACCAAACTGTTTGCACACCTTGCATTGAACTCCAGGTTGTACCAACAAAACTTGTCTGTGTGATTGGTCTTTTTACAATAGGGACAAGGTGGATACTTGGATCTTCTATATCTCCCTCGGTTGTTATATTGCTCCTTCTTCTACTTATCATGTCTTCCACTTTATTGCTTTTTTAATTCACCATCGAATTGAGATTTTGATCTTTGAACAGCCACAAGAGAGATTTCACTTGTACTCTCTTCCTCTCTAAAATCTTTCCTTTTCTCCACAGCTAGAAGATCGTTGGATAGTTCATTCAATGTGACACGAGACATATCCCAAGTATCTTCAATTGAGGAAATTTTTGCTCCAAACTTTTCTGGAAGTGTCACCATCACCTTCTCAACATCCTCCGGTATTCTACTCCCCCCCTAACAATCTGATCTGATTGACAATTTTTATGATTCTATCAATATAATCTTTCATCGTTTCGGTCTCTTTCTTTCTTAACATCTCAAATTCTTTTCTTAGATTCAATATTTGCATTTGCCTCGTCCTATCACTCCCTTGGAATTCTTGCTTCAGCATATCCCAAGCTTCTTTGGCAGACTCTCAAGTCATGATCCTGGTGAAAATTGAATCTGAGACAGCTGCGCGAATGAAAGACAGGCTTTTGGACCTTTTGCAATCTCTTCTTCATGACTTCTGATCTGCTGAAGAGTTGGGTTTGCTCTCAAAGGTTCTAGAGCTCTGTCTTCCTCAACATACTTCCATAATCCAAGACCCTTCAAGTATGTTTTCATCTTTACTGCCCAAACTTGGTAGTTCTCGCTATTAAAGATAGGGGTCGAAAGAGGAGAGGTGCTAGAGACCATGTGAAAGGAAACTGAATAGAAAGAGACCTGAATAAGTTAAACTTGGTAGGTGATCTTGCTGTGTTTTTGTTTTCTCTCAAAACAGTCCCCGAAATATCAATTTAGCTCTGATGCCAATTGAAGGAGAGAAAGAGAAGACAAATATGATAATAGAGATAATCTGGAGAAAGGGAGTAAATATTTTCATTCAGAAAAAACTTACTACATATATAGATACATAAAGTGGTGTCAAATCCCTAAAATCCTTAAAATTGACTCCCTGTTTTGTGCTTAAATCAAGCTCCACCACATCTTACAATATCTTCTACATTCTAAGACTTTGTGTTAAAATTAATTCAAAAGTTATAACAAAAATACCCAGACAAAAGTACTAACATGACAACACTTAGCATCACATACAAAAACAACACCCTTCATCCGTAATTTTATCCCAAGTGATATATAATGTAATTTTCTCTAATTTTAATGCTTTGATAAGATAATTATTTACTTAAAATCCAATAAAATACACTTATCAATATCTTTTGTACACTTATCAATATCAATACAAATAAAATACACTTATAAAATAAAATACACTTATCAATAAAATACACTTATCAAAATTGAATGACAGCTTCGTGATAAGGAAGGGATCGTGGAAACGCTTTCCATGCTTAGAGTTGTGCGTTTGAATCCCAACTGCCAACTAACAGTTTCTCTTATTTTATTTTTTAAAAAAACAAAATTTAGAACCCCCAAACTCCTAATCATTTAAAAGGAATTTTGAACCCCAAACTACACTGCTAATCCTGTAAAAGAAAATGTAGACCCCCAAACTCCTAATCCTAGCTCTATTTCTACAGGTGATGGTACTGAGTTTCTTCTTCACCTTTTTTTATGAACAAAACGGTCATTACTTTTCCTCCTCTAGTTGGCATTTTTTATGATCTACAAACAAATAGTATATTATCGCCAACCAATCATGATATAAGAAACAAGTCAATTGTGACTAGTGACAAAAACTCTCTCCACTCTCTAAAATAAGAGTTATGAAGACTACATCCAACGTACAACCAGCGCTGCCCCCAAAGCCTCTGATGGCGATGAGTCCCAGATGGAGATTGATCCAGGTCTAGACGTGGACACACAAATTAAGCCCACCCAATATCGTTCAAAGATGCTCTGAACAAACTAACAACTCAAGTTAACTCCCCAAATGTTAGCAATCTATGTGGGTTCTTTGAAGCACAAAAAGGGACTCAGTCGGGTACCATCAAGGAACAACATCAGGAAGACAGTGGAAATACTGTAATCCTTTCTGAGGAGGATAAACGAAGAGTTTATCGACCATGGTTCTACTCAGTAATCATCAAAATTTTGGGGAAAAAAATTAAGCCATCAATACCTCGAAATAAGACTAAAGAATATATGGAGACCTACTGAAGAAATCACGCTTTTTGATTTGGGACATGATTACTTTATAGTCAAATTCCTTAAGGAGGAAAATATACAAAGAGCAATCCAAAAGGGACCGTGGTTCATCAGTGGTTACTTCTTTTCAGTAAAGAGATGGATCCCAAATTTTGTGGCGTTGAAATCGAAGGAGAACGTCTCAGCGTATGGGTCAGGCTACCGGAATCACCAACTGAATTCTACGACCATGTCATCCTAGCCAGAGTTCGAAAAGACTAAGGAAATTGATAAAAACAGACGTATGTACATCGGCAGCCCTGAAGGGTCGATATGCACACATTTTTATAGAAGTTCCATTAAATGTACCGGTTCAAAAATCCATACTAATTGGAAAACACAAAAAAAATATTATATACGAAGGTTCTGACATCTTTTGCAATAAATGTGGGGTCCTCGGCCACAACTCGCTTAACTGTCCAATCCCAAAAGTAACAGAGCAAAAAATTATCAATATGGAAATGGAGCAATCAACAATACAACAGGCCCCTAATGGAGACTTAAAATCAGAAACATCAACCAAAGACATGGAGGAGGAACAATGGAAAACAATGTGCTTCTCAAAAAATAAAAGGCCTAGCACCAGGCACACGACAGAGAAGAAGCTAAATGAGAGACCAGGTATCAATGCCAAATTATTTGAAGCCAGTACATGTAAGTATCTCGAATCTAAACTATTTCATTACCGGAAAAGTTCCCAACAATCAAACCAATATTCTTCTAACTCATCTAAGCAAGCTGCTACTTTAAATGTTGGTGCCCATGAGGATCGAACAAAGGCATAAATTACGAATACTCCTGAATACTCAAATAGTAAATCTAATGATGTCATAAATGCATCATCAACAAACTTAATTATCTCAAAAGATAAAATGTTGGTTAACTTTCACCAAAAGTAAGCTACAGGAGCCTATTACACTACGATGACCCCTAAAGCTACCCTTATTTTAACCCCTAATACTATAGCTAACCTACGACCTAAACTTTTCATTACCTATTCCACCCTTTTAGGAACTGAGATGGAAGTTTGTAATCAAGCTGACATGGACCTATCTACATCCACCCATTCAGACAGTTGTAATGAGGTGGCAGAAGCAAATCCAAGAAATATATCTATCATTGATACTATGTCACCCCTATACCCTACAGATGACCTTCTAAAAGTAGAAAGAGGCAATAAGGACAACAAGGAACTATTATTTAATATTCCTAGTATATTAACTTCTAAAAATACACATTCCATTTTTGGTAATAAAGTAGCTATTCCTATCCAAAATATTTCTATAGAATTACCACCTATACCACATAATGCCAAGAACCCCCTTTTTAGCACAACAAATGAGGAATACTTTAAGGAGAACGTTATTTCCACACTCTCCCAGCTACTCTACGAACCAGAATATGGAGAACATGATGAACCCACCAAACAACTTTCCAGCCCCGTTCCCCCCATTCCCCACGATATCAGTGACAGTAGGGGAAACCACCTTCTATGCTACCCAAGCTCCTCCTCAGAATCTAGTCCCTCAATCTTAGCTAGAGGTGGGTCCCCATGGCCAGGCCCTATCTTTTTCAGCAATAGTTGAAGGGAGGGAGGTAGTAATAGTTGCTCAAAACCCCACGTTCATAGCTCAAGTGGTCTCGGAGATGATGAGGTTAGCATGGGAAGCCTACAACCATCATATATGGATGTCCACTGTCCTCCAGCTACCCCATGTTATGCCTTTCCTCCACTCTTCTTTCTCCAGCAGGTCCACGAAGTAGCAATATCCCCATGGAACATCCTGATGAAGGAGCAAGAGGAGAACCAGGATAATAGGGTGGAGGAGGGTCTGAACACGAACGTCCCAAGCCATGTAGCATCATCCTCTCAGGTACCACCTCATCCCCGTCCTCCCCTATCCGCCCTAGTCGTAGGTCCAATCGTAGAACCAAATCCAAGTATTCAGGAGCTAGAAGAAGTGATGGAAATGATGAGGGAAACCAGAACATAGATCTGGGTTTTAAAAGAGGTAAAAGTAATGCTATTCAAAGAACAATTTGAAAAAAGTTCATCCTAATTTATCCTCCAAATTTAAGAAAAGAATCAATAGAAAAATGGGGCCCCCGCTCGGTGGGGATAGGGAACTTTATTGTGGTACTGAACCCAACTCTAAGGGTTTGGACACCCTTGAATGAGAGGCCAGTAACGATGATAGTTCCACCTGAATTAAATAGATCAATGAACTTAATACTCTGGGACTGTAGGGGCTGTAATAATCAAGACTTTCGTAGAAACTTCAGGTCATTAATAGGCTGGCATAGACCACCGCTAGTATCTCTAGTTGAAACAAAAATGAGGGATCACTAGGTACTACTAGATGACTTTACATTGACTAATATGATCCAAGTTTAGTCTGTTGGAAACTGTGGAGGTCTAGTCATTCTGTGGGACGATAACATCCTAGAGGTGGACATTATCTCAACCTCATATCAGGAAATTCATGCTATGGTGAAGGTATGTGATTAACGCTCAAATTACACCTCTTCCAATTCTAGATGTAAAGACGATCGTTATTCAGTATAAAACCCAACGAAGAGTTGGGGTCGAACCTGTAACACCCCGACTTTTTGAAACTCTAATTTAACTCGTACCTTCGTGAAAAAATAAAGAGGGTGAGTAATAAATTAAGAATGATGTGGTATGTCATATTTTAAGTGTTCAAGGGTTGTATCTCAAGTTTTTAAGTTAGGTAAGTTGCAAATTAAAAGTTGGCGAAAGTTATCGTAAGTTCCTTTTTAAATATTTTTTTGAAATTTAGGTTAAATGTCTAGGAGGTTTCCTCCAATCTATAAAGATTTATGGGGCCTACAACCTAGCAAATCGAAGGTCTTCGAGTCTAGTTTCCAACGCATCAAACCGTTTGTTCATACAACTTCAGAATAGAGAGATATTCATGTTTTCGTGAGACTGCACAAGCAGGCACGTGAGGTGGGTCCCCTAGGTCGGTGGAACTCTTTATATATCTTCTTCTTCGACTTTTCTTCATTTTTTTAGTGAATAACCAGAAAACTTAGAAAACCCACT
>JAJONR010000521.1:0-2500 GCA_029582245.1 Solanum etuberosum
CCGTCCCACCAACTCTTTTTTTTTTTTTTTTTTTTTTTTTTGATTTTTGGTGTTGGATCACTCTCTCTCCAACTCTGGTTGATGCCCTTCCCATCAACTCCTTTTTGTTTCTGCAACTAATAAAACACACGTTAATAAAAGAATCTCAATTTATTATTAGTATTATATCTTTAAACCGCAAAACAAATGAAGCTTTAGGTATGGGTTAATTTTTTTTAATGTGGCCGACTACATGTTGCATTATTAGTAAAGCTATAATTATGTTTTCTTATCTAATTAACCACTTAAATTTTCTATTATTTATTATGTGAAATGTGTTGGTGAAATTAAATTACATGTTACTACTTATTAGAAGGGGCTACAAGCAGATACAATTTCGTTAACATATTTGTTCGTACGTTGAGGATAGTTTTATTTTTTCTTCTTTATGATTTTTATCTTATTGCTTTATATAAGTAGAGAATCATTTTAAAAAACCTTTTTGTCCTCTTTTTTACCATCAATTTTAAAAAATAATAATTATTAATAAAAAAGAAACTGAAATCCAGATGGCATGAACTGCGTAGCAAATAGATGAGAACATGTGTCACTAATGCCCCCAGATGGCTTTCCTTTGTACACTATATATAGTTTGTAACGCCTTCTACCTTTTGTTCTCATGCATTACAACAACAAAAAAAAAAAAACATGTTTTTGATTCTCTCAAATATGGTGGTTTCATCTCATCAATCAATTCTTCCAAATTCTTCAAACTTATTTAGAACATGCAAATCTACCTCTGGTAATAATAATAGTGTTATTCCAGTGATTGACATGTTAGATCCTGAAGCTAAATTCGTTATTACAAAAGCATGTCAAGAATTTGGATTCTTTAAGATCGTCAATCATGGTGTTGCTGATAAAACGATGATTAAATTGGAACGTGATGCGGTTAAGTTCTTTGACTTACCACAGTGTGACAAGGACAAAACTGGTCCTGCTAGCCCTTATGGTTATGGCAACAAGAGAATTGGATCAAACGGCGATGTCGGTTGGGTTGAATATCTTTTGTTGGCTGTAAACGATGGACTCGTTTCTGAGAAATCCGTCACCATTCCTGGAACTCATCAGCTTTTCGGGTAATTTCTACGAATTTCTGAATTATATACTTTTTTTTATTATAATTTTTAGATGGTTTTTGTTTGTTATATACTTTTTTTCTTAAAAATTTAAGAAGGATCAATAGTGTTCTCATTTATTCTTTAACGTCTTTGTGTTTATATTGTTCAGGTATGCTCTGAACGAATATGTGGCAGCAGTTAGAAATATAGCATGTGTTGTGCTAGAAAAGATAGCAGATGGATTGAAGATTGAGCCAAAAAATGTGCTGAGTAGGTTGCTAAAGGATGAAAAGAGTGACTCTTGTGTTAGGCTAAACCATTATCCACCATGCACAGAAATTGAAGCATATTTGGAAGGTGGTAGAAATTTTATTGGTTTTGGTGAGCATACAGATCCACAAGTTATATCTGTTATAAGGTCCAATAACACAACTGGATTTCAAATATCACTTAAAGATGGTACATGGGTCTCAGTTCCACCTGATGAGCACTCATTTTTCATTATTGTTGGAGATTCCCTGCAGGTAATAATTACTACTAGCTAGTAACAACATTTTTCATGTGATTTTTTTGGATTTTGTCCACATGAAAAGTTTGGAATAAAATTTAAGAATTCTACTTTCATAATTTTCAAAAATTTAAATAACAACAAAAAGGTGTTCTTTACCTTTTTTCCACTCTAATTTACTCACAAAAAGTTTTTTTCATGGTTAAATAATTTAATTTTTTTTTCACTTTTGAAAACAATAAGTCTGTAGGCGTAACGTAACGGCTATGTTTTGTTGCGAAATTTGAAAAAAAAAATAGTTTTTGTTTCCCCAATTTTCAAAAAGATGATCAAACCGTCCACTTTTAATTTATCCATAGTAGTATCATTTTTCAGATTTGCCTACTTAGTTTCTCCAATTTTTCAAAAACTATTGATTGTGCTAATAGGATTAATCTATAGGTTATCACTTAAATGGTACATTATAAACTAAATGATCCTTATTAATTAGGGATTATTTTTCTCAAATTGGAATTTTTTGGTTAATTAATTTTAATTTGTTTGTGTATATTCTTATGGCAGGTACTGACTAATGGAAGGTTTAAGAGTGTAAAACATAGAGTCTTGGCAAACAGTGTAAAGTCAAGATTGTCAATGATTTATTTTGGTGGGCCTCCTTTGAATGAGAAAATACTGCCTTTATCATCTTTAATGGAAGAAGGGGAAGAAAGTTTGTACAAGGAATTTACATGGCAAGAATACAAGAAATCTACCTACATGACAAAGTTGAGTGCTGATAGGCTAGGACTCTTTAAAAAAGAATATTAAAGTACCATATGCTCAAAAATTGCCAAATTTAGGAAAAATCATACTGTAGAATTTTGTCATCCAATAGACAAGTTTGGAAAGATTT